>PVLC010008276.1:0-59167 GCA_004027655.1 Graphiurus murinus | reverse complement strand
CGGTACTGGGGATTGAACTCAGGGGCATTCTACCTCCGAGCTACACCCCCAGCCCTATTTTTTATTCTTTATTTTGAAACCGGGTCTCACTAAGTTGCGGAGTGCCTCACTAGGTAGCTGAGGCTGGCCACGAACCCGGATCCTCCGGTCTCAGCCTCCCGAATGCTGGGATTACAAGCGTGCGCCACCACGCCCGGCTAGGAGATAGACTCTTAAAGAAGAAAACTGGAATGGATAAAATCTACTTTTAAGTTTGTTTTGTTTTGTTTTTGCAATACTGGAGATTGAACTTAGGGGCATTCTACCTCGGAGCTACACCTCCGGTCCTATTTTTTATTCTTTATTTCGAAACCGGGTCTCACTAAGTTGCGGAGGGCCTCACTAAGTAGCTGAGGCTGGCCGCGAACCTGGACCCTCCAGTCTCAGCCTCCCAAGTACTGGGATTACAAGCATGTGCCACCATGTCCAGCTAAAATCTACTTTTATATAAACTTCACTTGAGAGCACACCTCGGTCTATGTGATACAGGACAGATGGAGCACAGGCAGAAAATGTCAGTTTTGTCAGGCTGAAGATGCAAAGTTTGGAATTCAAGGATGTCACAGCAGCTGAAAAATGAAGGCAGAAATTCCAGAAACAGTATATCACAGAAGGGGAGCCTCAAATTTTCCATATAGAGTTTTCTCAAAGTCCAGCATGGTGGTGCACACCTGTAACCCCAGTTATTTGGGAGGCTGAGCCTCAGCAACTCAGTGAGACCTTGTTTCAAAATAAAAAGTAAACAGGTCTGCAGGTGTAGTTCAGAGGTACAAAGCCCCCGGGTTCCATCACCAGTACCAAAAATAAATAAGTAAAATAAAGTCTTTTCAAATCCTTGACTAACCCCTGAACCATGCATGCCTGAGGAAGACTACAAAGAGCCCCGTGGAAAACAACAACTAGAAGATTTTAAAAACTAAATTGAAGCCGGGTGTGATGGTACACGCTTATAATCCCAGTACTCGGAAGGCTGAGACCAGAGGACCTGGGTTCACAGCCAGCCTTAGCTACTTAGTGAGGCCCCCCTACAACTTAGTGAGACCCTGTTTCAAAATAAAGAATAAAAAATAGGACTTGCGGTATAACTCGGAGGTAGAATGTCCCTGGGTTCAATCCCCAGTACCGCAAAAAAAAAAACAACAACAACAACAACAACAAAACTCCAGTTGCTCAACCTAGTTTTTTTGTTTTTTTCTATTTTATACGGCATTGGGGATTGAACCCAGGAGCATTCTATCTCCGAGCTACACCCCTTTTCTATTTTTTATTCTTTATTTTGAAACAGGGTCTCACTAAGTTGCGGGGTCCTCACTAAGTAGCTGAGGCTGGCCACAAACCCGGATCCTCCGGTCTCAGCCTCCCAAGTACTGGGATTACAAGCGTGCACCACCACACCCAGCAAGCAACTGGAGTTTGGTGTTCAAGTCCCAAGGAAGTTGATAAACACTTCAAGCCTTCCATTAAAACTTAGAAGGGCTACAGCTGAGGAGTAACTCCAATCCTTAGAAATAATGATTACATCCCAGTGCCAAAGACTATGCCCTAGAACTAAGGGCAACTCCAAATCAACCCTCTCTAACAAAGCATAAGCCAAACTTTCCCAAGATCAAGGTGATCTGCCTGCTAGAACTAAACAAAACAGAACCCACAATCTCTATGATGTATCACTGTCAAGCAAAATATAACTAGCTGTGTGAAAAAGCAAGAAAATATGATTGGGGGGGGGACAGTTAATAGAAACACATCCAGGAGTGACCGATGTTGGAACTAGCAGATAACTTTAAAAATAACTCTAATAAGTATGGCACAGGATTTATAGGAAAAGATACATATAATGGGTGTAGAAATGGATAATTTCAGGAAAAACATGGAACTTCTAAAAAAGAATCAAAGTGAGCTCCCAGAACTGAAAGTATAATATTTGAAATAAAATATTCATTGAAGATTTCCAACAAAATTGGCAACATAAGAAGAAAAGATTTGTGAACTCGATGACAGGTTAATAGAAACTGTACAAACCGAGCAACAGAGAGAAAAAAAAAAGTTTAAAAGAACAGAGCCATGATCCCCATAGGAAATATCAACTGGCCTAACATATAGGTAATATGAATCCCAAAAGTTGAGAAAAGAGAGGACTGAGTAGAAAAATACTTAGAAAGTATCAGCCAAAAATTTTCCTTATTTGAATAACCCACAGACCCAAGACACAAGGGATCCCCACACTGGGGAAAAAAAAAAAATCAAGCAAAACCACACCTAAGGCATAGCTTACTAAAACTGCTAAAAACCAAAGATAATGATAATATCTTAAAAGTAGCCAGAAAAAAAGATGTGTTACCTAGAAAGAAACATCTGAGCCGGGTGTGGTGGCACACGCTTGTAATTCCAGCATTTGGGAGGCTGAGACCAGAGGATCCAGGTTCGCAGCCAGCCTCAGCTACCTAGGGAGGCACTTCGCAACTTAGTGAGACCCGGTTTCAAAATAAAGAATAAAAAATAGGGCTGGGGGTATAGCTCGGAGGTAGAATGCCCCGGAGTTCCACCCCAAGTACACCCCCCCCAAAAAAAAAAAGAAAGAAAAATCTGTAAGAGTGACAACTGGCTGCCCATGGAAATAACAGATTTCAGAACAAAACAAACAAACCAAAAAAACCCACACAGTAGAAACTATTTTTAAAGTGCTGGGGAGCCAGGTATGGTGGCACATGCCTGTAATCCCAGTACTTGGGAGGCTGAGACAGATGGGTCGCAGGTGAGATTCTCATCAACCTAGCAAGGCCCTGTTTCAAAATAAAAAATAAAATAGGACTGGGGGTGTAGCTTGGAGGCAGAGTGTCCCTGAGTTCAACCTCCAGTAACACATACACTCAAGTGCTGGGGAAAACAAACAACCAAAAAAACCCTGTCAATCTAAAAAATCTTTTTTCCCCCTTGGGGTACTGGAGATTGAACCCAGAGGCATTCTAACTTCAAGTTACACCCCCAGCCCTTTTTATTTTGTATTTTGAAATAGGGTCTTACTAAGTTGCTCAGGATCTTGTTAAGTTGCTGAGGTTGGCCTTGAACCTGTGACCCTCCTGTCTCAGCCTCCCAAGTACTAGGATTATAGGCGTGCTCCTCAACGCCAGGCTTAGGGTATAAATTTAAGCATTATTAAACAACTTGGCCTCATTGACATTTACAGAACACTGAACAGCTACAGAATACACGTCGCTTTCAAGTGCACATAGAACATTCACCAAGACAAGTGCTATGACTCAAATTTTAAATTGAATATTGGATATTTCTGTTCTTAAAAAGTCTCCTGATGACCTGCCCTATTGCTTCTCCCTGTCACTCTGCAATTACCACACTTTCTTCTCCATTATTCTTTCTTGTCCCTTTCTGTTAATTGACAAAAACAACCAACTTGCTGGGTGTGGTGGCACACACTTGTAACCCAGTACTTGGGAGGCTGAATCAGGAGGATCATGGGTTGGAGGACAGCCTCAGCAAGTAGTGAGACTCTCATCAACCTAGTGAGACCTGTTTCCAAATAAGAAATAAAATCGGGTTGGGGGTGTAGCTGGAAGGTAGAATGCCTCTGGGTTCAATCTCCAGTACCGCAAAATAAAATAATAAAACAAAACAAAACAAAACAACCACTTGGTTGTAATCATGTTTGTTCCTCCCACTTGCTGACTCAGGCCCTCAGGATCTCATTCTCTGCCTGGAGAGGTCTACCAAGGTGTCTTCTTCAGCAAAGACAGAGACTTTGTGTTCCCTGGTGTTATTTTAGTTTTTCACCCAACTTTCGACTGAATTGAATCATATGGGCAGATCGTTACCCTGTGGCAAGAGCTGGCCAAGGCTGGCTCTGCAGAGGACATCAAGGTGACCTAAAAATCGCACGGTGTCTCTGCCCACCTGTGGGCATCCACCGTGGCTGAGCTGGGGACTCAGTAGAATTCCTTGGCTCGTAGTTCGCTTGTCCACATTGCTTGCTTGAAAGCTGCTGCCTTATTTCAGGCAGGGGTGAGTTTCCCAGTGGTTATCATCCATGCTGTGATACTACACCTCCCCCAAAGAGGGAAGTGGCCGATTCCCAGGAACCAGCAGTAGCAGACAGGCTTGGCTTGTGGAACAGACAGCATGGCTCCTCAGAGGCGGAGTAGGAAGCAGAGAGGCCAAGCCACAAACAGGAGAGGCCTCAACAGAAGCCGGGCACACATGAAACCAAAGGCCCGGCTTCCCACAGCCACATGTGTGAAGGTCTCCCCACACCCGGCAGCTGGTGTGCCGAGCAGAACCACTGGGAACATCCTGGACAGAAGAGATGTAGCATGAGAACCATGACCCGCCCACTGGAGGCAGCACAGATTGGCAAAGGAGTAGTCTTTCCTAATGAATGACATGCCAGTCATACAGACAAGAGACTTCAATACATCTTCTTCCCTTAGGAAAGTTAAAATTTTTATTTTATTTTTTTATTATTTTTTTAATGTGTATGTGGTGCTAAGAATTGAACCCAGGGTCTCAAACATGCCAGACAAGTGTTCTACTACTGAACCACATCCCCAGCCCCTCAAATTTTTATTTTTATTTATTTATTTATTTTTTATTTTGCAGTACTGGGGATTGAACCCAGGGGCATTCTACCTCCGAGCTACACCCCCAGCCCTATTTTTTATTCTTTATTTTGAAACAGGGTCTCACTAAGTTGCGGAATGCCTCACTAGGTAGCTGAGGCTGGCCGCAAACTCGGATCCTTCCGTCTCAGCCTCCCAAATGCTTGGATTACAAGCGTGTGCCACCACGCCCAGCTTCAAATTTTTAAAATATAAGCCAAGAGTAATTAATTCCTATAATTATACAATTTCTATATTGTCTCCAGGTATTTTCCTAAATGTTCGTCCTAAATATGTTATTTCTAATTCTCACGGTAATCCTGCATGCGAGGGGGTCTTTTTCTTCATTTTACAGAGAAGGAAACTGAGAATTGGAGAAATTAAGAAGCTCGCCCAAGGAATAGAGTTGGGTTGTGGTAGAGAAAAGGTTAAAAACAAAGATGGTTCTAAAGTCCATACCACACTGTTTTTTCAAGAATTCCCTTAGAAGCAGCAAAGACATTTATTAAACAACCGCACCGTATAATCCTAAAAGGATCTGCTCTGAACACTTGGGGAAGCTCCCAGCCTCGCAGACACGCTTGCCCAGCGCCCATCTCCTCCAGTTCTCTGTTACTTGTTGGCCAGGTGGCTGCTACACCCGACCTTGTCCTTCTGGCTCACTACTCTGCAAATCGAATCCATCCTGCCAAAACACTTGACATGTATTTTTCTAGGTTTTAACTTTGGGTACCCCATTAAGGTCTTCCTTTCCACTCCTGGTTTCTAGTCAGTAGAAGATGCCGAGATCCAGTGTGATTTGGAGGACTGTCATGAATGACAGTCATAACGCCCCAGTGAACAATTCAGCCCTTCTTTCCTCTGGAACACACAAAGGAAATGATCTTACAAAGGCCACCTATTGGAAGCCCACTACTGCTAGAGTTACTTCATTTGTTGGTGCTATTTTTGTTTTTGTTTGCTTGTTTGTGGTCCTAGGGATTGAACCCAGGGATGTTCTACTTCTGAGTTACACCTCCAGCCCTGTTTGATTTTTTATTTTAAATAAGATCTCACTAAGTTGCTGAGGTTGGCCTCAAACCTGTGATCCTCCTGTCTTAGCCTCCCAAGTACTAGGTACAGGTGTGTTCCACCAAGACCCCATATATCGGCTGCTCCCACATACATAGCACCCCCAATATCAACACCCCACCATAGTGGTGCATGTGTTACAACTGATGATCCTACGCATTGCTATCACCCAAAACTGACACTAGAGTTCTGGAGTTACTTTTTTTGGGGGGGGGGCTTTTGGGGATTGAACCAAGAGCTTTGTGCATGCTAAGCATGTACTTTACCTCAAGCCTTTTTAAAATTTTTAAGCTGGGTGTGGTGGCACATGCTTGTAATCCCAGTACTTGGGAGGCTAAGACAGGAGGATCACAGGTTCACAGCCAGCCTCAGCTACTTAGTGAGGCCCTCTGAAACTTAGTGAGACCCTGTTTCAAAAATAAAGAATAAAAAATAGGGCTGGGGGTGGCGCACGCTTGTAATCCCAGCATTTGGGAGGCTGAGACCGGAGGATCCGGGTTCACGGCCAGCCTCAGCTACCTAGTGAGGCACTCTGCAACTTAGTGAGACTCGGTTTCAAAATAAAGAAGAAAAAATAGGGCTGGGGGTATAGCTTGGAGGTAGAATGCCCCTGAGTTCAATCCCCAGTACCACAAAAAAAAAAAAAAAAAAAAAAAAAATAGGGCTGGGGATGTAACTTGGAGGTAGAATGCCCCTGGGTTCAATCCCCAGTACCACCAAAAAAAATTTAAAAAATTTTTTTATATTTTGAAACAAGGTCTTGCTTAGCTGCTAAGTGTCTCACTAAGTTGCTGAGGCTGCCTTCAAACCTATGATCCTCCTATCTCAGCCTCCCAAGTACTAGGATTACAGGAGTGTACCACCATGCCCAGCGATTGTCACTTTATAGTAAATTTTGAAGTTGGGGAGTATAAGCCTCTCAACTTGGTTATTGTTTTTCAAAATCATTTTGACTAGAGTCCCTTGCGATTTCATGTGAATTTTAGGATCAGCTTTCCCATTTCTGCAAAGAAAAAAAATGGCCATTGAGATTTTTAATAATAATGGCATGAATTTATAGATTTCTTTGGTGATACTGCCATCTTAACATACTAAGTTTCCAATCCATGTACATAGGATGACTTTCCAATTACTTGGGTCTTTTTTTTTTGTACTGGGGATCTAACCCAGGAATATTCTACCTCCAAATTACACCCCAGCCCTTTTTATTTTGAAAAAGGGTCTCACTATGTTGTTGAGTGTCTTGCTAGGTTGCTGAGGCTGTCCTCAAACCTGCAACCCTCCTGTCTCAGCCTCTCAAGTGCTGGGATTACAGGTGCATGCCATTGCACCCAATTTATTTAAGTCTTCTTTAATTTATTTCAGCAATGTTTTGTAGTTTACAGTGTACAAGTGTGGCACCTCCTTGGCTAAATTCATTCCTTAAACATTTTATTCTCATTTATTTCAAACTATAGGAAAAAGCGTTAATTTTATAAAATGATTTTCTCAATTTATGATCCTGTGTTTTTTCCTTTTAATTTGTTAATACGGTAAGTTACATTGTTATATTTCCTAACATTGAACCAACCTTTATCCCTGGTACTAACCTTACTTGGTCATGATATATCACACTTTTCTTGTACTGCTAGATAGAGGAGGGAAAGGATAGAAAAGAAGAGATTAAAGACACGGGAAGCAAAATCATGGTCCTGGTACCCGATCTGGCTGAGGCATGAACAGCCACTGCGGGGACAGTGGTGGCATTCACTAAGACATAAAACACAGAAGAGTAGATTTGGAAAGAAGATAAATTCTGTAGAGGACATGTCGAGTTTGGATGTCTTTGGGACGTACAAATGCATTGAAAGGGTGAATGACAAGGAGTCTAGAATAATGGCCCAAAGGTGGCTGCCATCATGGTCTGTAAACTCAATTAAAGGAGGAGGCGAAAGCAGAGTGGAGAGCCACAGACACGGTGGGCTTTTTATGCAGCATCCAACATCCCCTTCTTCCTAATAAAATGCTGGTTTTATTGGGAAAACTAAACTTAAAAGAACAATCAAAATACAAACTTTACTTCTCAACCTTCTTTGCCGCTAAGGGTGGGAAGTCATTTGATATGGTCCTAGCCAAAGAGACAGAAGCAGCGGACACCGAGCAGGGCTTCCAGGAAAGCCCTTTTACAAAGAGCCGACGTGGGGGGTCTAAGCCCTTCTCCCAGAATCACACGACTGGTTTATGTAGTGACGGTGGTGATGAAGGTTGCTTTGCTGGCCAGCACATCTGAAAGGGATTTGGGGAAAAGAGCCCATTTCCTACTTAATTCTTGGGTAAGGAATCTAATAAATGGGGTTACTACACACCATTGGAATCTAAGATTCTGAAAAAATACTCTCAGTCGCCAGATCCACCCTACTTGATGCCCTCAACTCCTAGGAGGAGCCCCTTTCTTCTCTGGCTATGAGGTGTGGGGGTGGGGGGGGCAAGAGAGGACAATAGCAGAGCGTGGTTTTTAGAGGCTCATACAGACCTGGGCGCTAGTCTCAGTTCTACCTGCTCCGTACATTACATAACCTCTCCGAGCCTCAGTTTCCCCAGCAGTAGAATCATTATAACGAGTTCTATATGATAGCTCCCTCCTGTAGTATTGTTGACCAATGTAGTGAAGTTGTGCATGTAAATGAATGGCGCAGTTCTCAAATATTAGCTGTTGTTATTACTATCCCTTATATGGCGGCTTACGTAAAGTCACAATTACATTTTTTAAATGATGAGGTGTTTCTGGAAAGTCCTTATTTGAGTTATCTGACTGGGCAGCATCCTTTGTTAATACCCAAGGACATGATTGTGGCTCCTAATGATCGCAGAACCTCGGGCAAGGGAGCCTTGCTCGAATGCAGACCTGCCTCTGTGGAATGCAGGAAGCAGCACAGCGTGACCTGAAGCCTACGCGGGTGTCTGTGTTTGGGAAGACCGGCTTACTGCAGAGGCCAGGGGTGTGGCAGAGGCCCCACTAGGAGTGAGACTGAAGTGACAGCTGGGATGGGGATGTCTATGTCCCATAAGGAGAGCAAAGGTCTGAACACAACGCCTTCCCTGGTGTAGTGGAGGACGTCAGTGCTCTGCCCAGACCTGCTCGGTTCCCTACACCATCTCCAGGCACACCAGACCCCAGGCCTCTCATTCCCAGCAGTGCCTGCAGGAGGGCTCGCCTCAGATCGCCAGAATCCCTTTCTCTGGAAGGCCGGGAATACCAACAGCACCTGGAAATGTCCATCTCCTCACAGCAGCCCCTAACCCATGACAGTCGCCCCAATCAGGATGAGCTGAGGTGTGACCTACATGTTTCTGAGCTCCCTGGGGATCGAGCCAGTGGTGCTCCCTGGGGCTGTGCCTAACAGTGCACCCTTGATTGGCCTCCTCCCTCCCTCCCCTGTTCCTTACTCACTTCTGTTTTTTTTCCTGGGAATACTTGGGAACATTTGACAAAAATCTTCCATGTCTCAGGGGTTGTATCTGGGAAACTGTGCACCTCCCAGCAACCATGCCTACCATGCCTGTCACAGGTGCATGGCACGTATTTGGAGAGAGACAGAGCTTCTGACATGACCAAAGCCACTTTTGTCCATAGACAAGAACCCAAGCCTGGCTGGGAAGCTTATGGGCAAAAGAGAATGGCTCACTCTAGAAAAATCATTGTAACCTGGGGGCAGATAAAGCCAGCACTTTGTCCTGTGCGTAGAATTTCCTCTTGGTTTCCTTTAGTGAACGCCTCCGCAAACCACAGTGGGTTGGGTATAAAGTCTCTTTGAGTCAGACCTGAAGGAAGTTCAATGGCAGGTCAAAAAACAGGGAAAGGGAGGTGAGAGAACATGCCCAGGGAGCGGGTCACAGGGAGTAGGCGTCTACAGACCATCACTGGCCAGCATGCCCTGCAGCCGAGAGGGCAGTACTGACCAGAGCCCCAAAGCTGGCAAATATCCTTCCCCCTCAATCTCTTCTTTATATTTCTGCCAGTGACTTTTCTGGGAAACAGTCGGAAATGGTGTCACAGAGGTGGCATCATGCTGGGTCATGGTGGTGGGTAAAATAATGGCCTCTCTGAGATAGCTATGTGTTAATCTATAGATGTAAATTCCCAAAGTTGGTCATACCACCCCCATGGGGGAAGCTGGAACTATCAGGGTGGGAGTGGTACCCTCAAGTGCAATTGGAGGCATTCAATAAAAATAAGGGGATGGTGGAGGAGCCCAGGAAGACACTGCGGGATTCTTTTTCTGAAAAAGGAGGGGGTAAGCCAAAAGGTTTGGGAATCTATGTAAGTCTAAAACTTGTGAATATGAGCCAGGTGTGGTGGTGTGCGCCTGTAATGCCAGTACTTGGGAGGCTGAGACAGGAGGATAGTGGGTTCCAGGCCAGCCTTGGCAACTCAGTGAGATCCTATTTCAAAATAAAAAAGAAAAAGAGATGGGGGTTTAGCCTGGATATAGATGTCCCTGGGTTCAATCCCAGTATGAATAAACAAGCAAAACCTGTGAATATGTTATCTTCTATAGCAAAAGGGACTTTACCAATGTGATTTTTTATTTTGAAACAGAGTCTCACTAAATTGCTGAGGGTCTCCCTAAGTTTCTGAGGCTGATCTTGAACATGTCATCCTGTGTCAGCCTTCCAAATACTAGGATTATAGGCATGTATCACCAGGCCTGGCCACTAAAGGATTTTAAAAAATACACACTCATCACTACAAGCCCAAGGACTGAGTACCTTCAATGCTTTTGGATGTCTAACACATGCATTAAAGAGAAGCCTCCTGTCTCCTTCTCCTCCACCTTCAGCAGGACTGCAACCCGTATTTAGAGCACGTCAAAAGAAATCACAGTTGAAGCCAACACAGATGTTTGGGGTAAGATCAATGCCTAGAAAAAGTGCAGGGCACGTAGCCTTCCCCAGAGAGGGGAGCCAGCATGTTCTCTTTGTTTCCTTCTTTAGACTCTTGGACATGTACAAAAAGGGGCCCCAGCTGAAACATCTGGAAGCACACCAAGCCTCTCCTCTGCTTTTCATTCTCCTGTACTCCCTCAAGGGACAAGCCAGGGAGTGTACTTGGCAATGACATTAGCACCTCCACAGTAGCCACACCAGTGTCACTTTTCAATTAAAACAAAACAAAAAACCACTTTATTTTAAAGGCTTGCCCTGGGTCACAGATTTCTTTCTCCAGTCCGAATGTCACCATAGGCTGGAGTCAACACCATGTCAAGAAGGCCCGGAGCTCACATATTCCAAATGGCACCTGACTTCTGGCTCTCCGTTGGGAAGCAAACACCATGTGCTGTTGAGAAATGATGGATTGTCTGAAAACTGAGGTGCAGAATGATCCACAAGGCCAAGGTTTGAAGGATGAGGAATATCTGTGGACAATCTGCATGTTTAACATCATAAAAGATGTCCGATGAAAGATTTCTGCTCCAGAAGCAGCTGGGGGCTTGCCTTTTCCTTGGGTCTGACTCCCATTCAGACCCTGTATTTATATATGTTAATATATTGCTGTGTGAGATTTTCAGGTTATATTTCACAGATGACATTTTTAATCTGCCTCAAAAATGTAAACATAGCAAGGGGGTTCTGCAGACGCCCCGCCTGGAGCAACTGTCAGATGGAAAATTCAGTGGAAAGTTCAGCCTGTCTCCAGTTTAACTAAGTTGAGGAATGCTGCAAAAACAGGTGTTGTCTGACACAAGCAATAATTATCTTTCACCTTGATGGATGTTAGTTTAATCTGTTCCTTACACGGTAGCTTGGTCTCAGCTGACTGAATTTAGTGCCCCAAAAGCAGATGAGAAGGGTGAGTGGAGCCGGCAGTGATGCTATTGACAAGACAAAGCTTCGGGGCAATTTTGATTGATTTTCATAAGGAGGCTTAATCGTTTCTCCTATTTGCCTAATAAATATCTAAATCTAGATGGATATCATGGTACTCTGTTAAGGTACTAACATTTTCATTAGTGGATTTTAAAAGTTTCATTGAGAGCATGATTCAGTTCAATGACTTTAACAGAACAAGGAAAATGAATTACTCGAACATTTTCATAAGGTATGAATACATCCTACTCATTAATGCTCCAGGATAAATTATTCAGCTAGAGGGACCAAAATGGTAGCCGGGGAAAAGTAGGAGAAGCATTTCCAAGTGCTAATAAGAAGCAGCCTTCTTCAAAATCTTTCAAACCAGGGGGCTTAGAACTTGAGAAATTAATTGTGGATCTCAGAGGCCTGTCCATGCAAAGGATGATACAGCATTGTCACCCTACCATGTTTGTTTGTTTGTTTGTTTTTATCTTTGATTTTGTTTGTGTATTTGTTTTTAGCAATGACAGTCAATTGGGGGAAGATGCTGGTTTGGACGGTGTTTTGGAAAGGGGAAATGGTCCATTTGCCTCCAAAGCCCGGAATAGTGTTGTAGAGTGTATTCAGAACAAAGTCTGTGAAGCTGACCATATTCGTTAGATATTTAAGTTCCAACGATGAAAGTTCAATGCCATGGGTATGTCAACACACCTTGCTTGTAAATGAAGGGGCATGGATTCTAGCAATGAGAACTTAATATTTAACTTGCTTTTTCCTAGAAAGGCTTCCGTGGATTTTACCCCACATGAGTGACAGGTGTTCTGGCGCTGTTTCCCATCCTCCAACATGCATAGTCACTGGTGGCCTCTCCTCATCCCACGGCACCCCCGTCAGGCATCTTCATTCTGGACCACTAGGCACCATGGGCAACCAGATGATTTCTAGCCCTGCAGCTCTTCTTATCCTCAGCTTATGATGCAGTGAATAATTCCTAATTCCTTTGCTTATTTTCATTATTTAATAAGTTCAAGCTCTGGTTATTGTTTCAATCCTATTTGCTGTTTTCTTTTCCTTTCCCACTTCTAACTGGGTGGCTTCCCATTGCCTGTTCCATTCCCACATTTAGTTCAGAGACATCTATTCTCCCTTACTCCAGAGCTTTCCAACCATAAAACCAAGAGCTGGCAGAGCCTGAATAAGGACTCAGGGCAGTGAGACTGCAAAGCTCACTACCAAAGACGAGTAACTGCCTCAGGGAAGATGGCTCTGTTCTCCCCAGATGGGGCCAGGAGAAGCTGTGGGTCCTTCAGTGGGAATGAGGCAGTCAGCAGGGTGGGGCTGCATTTCCAGAACCCTCTTCCCAAGTCAGCAGCCAATTTGCAGACCCAGAATCCAGACATGGAGGTACACAGGGCCATGGTCATGTCTGTTCAGCCAAAGCCACGGAACCAGAGCAATGTTAAGCCGCAGCTGGAATGAAATGATAGTTTTGGGGAATCAAAGGCTCAGGAAAGAATGACATGATCAGACCTGGTAAAGCATTGTCCCAAGTCAAACAGTAGGACTGCATCCCAACCCACTGTGGCTGCAGTGCCTGACTGTGAGGCCTACAAATGTTTCTCCAACCATCACCCTTCCCAGACCCTTGAAGAAGCCAGCCCTCCAACAAAGATGAGTACAGGAAGACTTGCAGGTCCTTCCCTGAGTAGCAGGGCAGAACCTTGAGGTCCCCCAGACCCCTCGGGGGCCTTCATCTTTCATACTTTCCACAGTAAACAGCCACAAACAGACAAATGCTTACCCTGCTAATAGTGGCCACGGCCCTAACGCCTTGTCCTCCTCACAAAGTGTCTATTTCTACACCAGAAAGAGTGGGGAGGGAAAGAAAAAGAGATGAGAGGGGAGAAAAACTCAACCTGCCATTCACCCATCACCTAAAGATGCTGCCCAACACGGTGCCAGGCACATAATCAACGCTTGATAGTGTGGTGGACTGAATCAAAATTTACACACTAACTTTCTATCCTCCAAACTCCCCAAGCCTAAGAGTTCAAACAAAGAAAGCACCCTGAGTGCCTGTTGACACTGGGAACTTACTTGGTGCATGAACCACATTGTGACAAATCTGATATGATGGCCCAGAAATAAAGGCGGTAGATTTCCAAGAAAACAGCAAAACTCGTCAGTAATCTGATGAAAAGCCAATGGGCCTCACATTCATGATCCCTTCCAGCTATGAAAGCTGGTTCCTGAGGATTTAACCCCAGGGCCAAACTATCTATAGGTCAGATGCGGGTAGCCGTCCTTACAGGGAGGCCCTTCTGGCATGGTTATAATCCAGGAAGAAACCTAAGGTCACATCTACAGACATACTCAAACCCAAGACGAGGGTGGGAAGAAAGGAACACACACTAATTCCAGTGAAGCTAGACTAGAAGAGTGCGACTAATTTAAAGGTGTATGTGTGTATTCAGACATACACATACAAATCCACAAACATGCACACATACATACTTTTTTTTAATGGCAGACAGTGAATGAATTCCAGCATTCTGGAAGTTCACTTTGACTACTATAAGGAACGTGCAAACAGAAATGAGAAGTTTTTGAAACTCAACATTTAGTTGACTTAAACATATGTATATGTTTAATTACTTAGTGAGGCTCTCTGCAACTTAGTGAAACTTTGTTTCAAAATAAAGAAAATAAGGAGTGAGGGTATAGCTTGGAGATAGAAGACTCTTGTGTTCAAGTTCCAGTACCAAAAAGGAAAAAAAAAAAATGCATCATTGGTTAAAAGACTGCAGATGGAAGTAAGAGAATTGAAAGCAATAGGTGATTGGACTGTGAGATTGTCAAGGCCAGGGATAATGTTACTTCATTTTTGCATTTCCAGTCCTAGTATGGGAATATAGTAAGATAGTAAGAACTAAATATATATATTTATTACAAGCATGGTGGTGCACGCTTGTAATCCCAGTACTTGGGAGGCTGAGACTGGAGGATCCTTAGTGAGGCCCTCTGCAACTTAGTGAGACCCTGTTTCCAAATAAAGAATAAAAAATAGGACTGAGGATATAGCTCAGAGGTAGAATACCCCTGGGTTCAATCCCCAGTATCGCAAAAAAAGAAAAAAAGTTAATGCTGGAAAGTCCCCTATCATAGGCTTCATCCTGCTTAAACTATTAACTGGTCAGGGGTGGTGGTGGAGGATTAGTGCATAGGTAATTATTATAGGTGAATGGATTATTGGTTAACTTTAAGATGTCCCAGGAATTTGAGAATGACAGGCCTGGGAGAAAGGCTGGCTTAGGGAATAACAGGCCTGGAAAAGTAAGTGAAACTTCTGAATTAAAATTGTGTGTGTGTGTGTGTGTGTGTGTGTGTGAGAGAGAGAGAGAGAGAGAGAAACTGGGAATTGAACCCAGCGGTGTTCTACCTCTGAACCACACCCTCAACCCTATTGTATTTTTTCTTTTTTTTTTTTTCCTTTTTTTTCTTTTCTTTTTAATGTGTTTTATTGGTGCATTATCATCTCACATCATAATGTAAATCATGTTGACATTGACATCCATACACATAGCACTTGGTGGCCTCCCGCTGCCTCCCCATGTATTTATATTTTATTTTGAAACAGGGTCTCATTAAACTGCCAAGGGCCTTGCTATAAGTTGCTGAGGCTGGTCTTGAACTTGTGATCCTTCTGTCTAAGCCTCCCAAGTACTGGAATTATAGGCATGCACCACCATACCCAGCTTCAACGTATTTCTTTTATCTCTCCCCTCAGAACCACCATTTACAAATATTCTACATAAACCTGAAGCCTGGAAGATATATCCAGGCTAGAATGTAAATTTAAGAGCATCTCCTTCAAGGGAATCAGGTTGTTCTCTGTGTCTAAGACAAAAAACAAACAAATAAACAAACAAAAAAACAACCAAAAAACAGAACCTGAGGCCTTTCTGACTGTGACTATGCAGTGGACTGTTGGGTGGACTGCCCAGGGCAGCAGTGCTAGAACACAATCAGTCATGGACAGTCTATTTGGCAAATTTTGATTCTGACACTATATATGTTTTGAATTTGACCCCTTTGCATCTCATTTTATTCTCTTTCCTGTAGCCCAGGGAGGAAGGTATTATTTTTCCATGCTATAAAGTTATTAGATTTCACAAGGGTACAGAACTTATACCTGGCAGAACTAGGATCAGAAGTCAAATGGAATTTCAAAATCCAGAGTCGCTTGCTGTTGTCTTCAGAGTGAGGACAAGGGGATCCGCTCAAAGGTCACAGGCAGAGCCTTCCTTGGGGTCTTTAGCCATCAAGCACAAACCCACTCTGAGACCCTGGACAGTTGCCAATTTCTCATTTGAAATGCCGGGCCCAACATATCCCAAAAGCTCCTGGAAAATTCTTCTGTCACAGGTATTTGGCCCTGGTGAGATGCCCATGTGTCTAAGACAAAAAACAAACAAATAAACAAACAAAAAAACAACCAAAAAACAGAACCTGAGGCCTTTCTGACTGTGACTATGCAGTGGACTGTTGGGTGGACTGCCCAGGGCAGCAGTGCTAGAACACAACCCCTCCGATCTGATTACAATGATGTTAGCAGAAATAGCTACCTTTGATAGCAATATTTAAGATTTTCCAAAATCCTGAGAAAGTTGAGTAAGAGTATTATTCCAAAGACAACCGGGTTAGAAAAGCTCATTTAGGAAATCATATGTTCAAAATTGCCCTTGGGGCATTGCCCAAGAAAATTCTTGGACCCTGATGCCACTCTGAAGCCGTTTCCTGAGAAGTGTGTAAAGAATTCCCCTTTCCTATATGCATACTCACTACTCAGCATGTAAGAACTGAAATTACTTTTTGTTAATTAAAAATGTCACGTTTGCTTCTATAAGACATACTTCACTCAAAAACAATCATTCCGTAAAGTAAAGCTGCCAATAATTGGACCCTTCCACAGCCTGGCATCTTTTCCTTTCCCCTTGGGAAGGAGTTGTCTCCTAGAAATGCAGACAGCTCGTCCCCAGACACAGGGAGTCACCAGTCTCTGACAACTCTTTGTCTTGCCAGGAAGGTGGGCAAGCCAGGGCGAGCCCACAGCCTGCAGCATCTGTGTCCCAGTCCCTCTCCTCGGGAAGCTGACTTTCTTACCCTCAGTGTAGGGCAGAGCAGAGCAGAGGTTTGGGACCAGCAGGAGTCCTGGAATGTCACCTCCATGAATTGGGCACAACAGGTTCTCAGCAAAAGAACCTTTTACTCCAGCCTACCTGTGCTTCCCATAGTCCGTAGGTGACCAAACCCACCCCCACCCCATGCCCATTCACCCAGCCAACTCCAGACCCACATTGGCTGTTCATTTCATGCACATGATACTTTCATATTGACCACTCCTATCCAGTCAGGAGTGGTGGTGCAGGCCTGTAATCCCAGTACTTGGGAGGCTGAGACAGGAGAATTGCAGGTTTGAAGCCAGCCTCAGCAACTCTCAGCAACCTAGCAAGACCCTGTTTCAAAATAAAAAATAAAAAAGGATGGGGATGTAACTTAGAGGTAGAATGCCCCTGGGTTCAATCCCCAGTAACTAACACACACACACACACACACACACACACACACACACACACACACACACATATATATTATAAAGATAGGGCTGAGGATGTAGCTCAGAGGTGGAATGCCCCTAGGTTCAATCCCTAGTATAAAAAACAAAACAAAAACTTTTTTTGACCTATCCAGGAATCCTGCTTCCATGGTGGGAGGGAGTTTAGAACCTAAAGTTGTATTTGTAAAATAAAAAATAAAATTGTTCTTTAGAGTTTTTAACGAGTATAAGTTTTCTTTGGGAGCAGAATTGGATGCCCATGTCCATCAGACAATGAGTGGTGATTTTTTCCTGGGGAGTCAAAATGTTTATTTTGTTTATTTATCTTTATTGGCTTCTACACTCAAACTGGATTGGAATTTGAAAAAGCAGTTTCCACAACATCAAAATTTTGCAAGATTTCTGTGATTTTATAAGTAAAGTCCTTTATGAATGACCCTTCATCCTAGTAGCTGGGTCATCTGCATGACAACAGCTTCCTTTTGAGGAATAAGAACTAAAGTGAAGATTTGGCCAGCTTCCTTTCCTGAAGAAGAAGTATGGTGGTCCCACAGAAATTACTGGTCTATCTTTCCCAAGTGAACACCAGCTGTAGAATTAGCCATTCTAGGAAAATAGGTCCATACAGATTTGTTACATTCTGGATTAAGGGTGAGTTTTCCTTGTTACTTAAAACATTGCAGAAGTCCTTTTTCTGACTCTTCATCACATGCGTTCATTAAGGCAAGCACAGTGTTTCTTGAGTGTTTAGAATCCGGTCTTGTAGCTTTTATTCTCCAGAAGAGGAAACAGATGCTCAGAGTGAGCCTAACAGCTGGTATGCGGCAGTGCTGGGACTCAGTTCCATGCTAGCAGCCAGTTCTTACTGATTTGTTTCCCTTCTGGAAAATAATCCCAAAAATAAAGGCTCTGAACTTGGCCAATCCCAGCCCATGTGCCCTGGGCTCCATGTCCTCTGGGCTCCTGTTTTGTCATTCCCCTACCCACCAGCCCCACCCTTTTACCTACTTAAAGTACGCAGCTCAGCACTGGGGTGGGAGAGGGGTAGGTACATTACCCACTTACTGAGTACCTATTAGCTAAAGAGCATCCCGGCTTGGCATAGACAGAAGGTGTTCCATAAATGCTCAGTGAATGAAAGTCTGAATAAATTCACAAACAACAATTTATTTATTTACTTTTAGTGAGTTTCTGCATTTATTTCTTGGAGAGAAGTCCCAGGCACTGCTAACCAACTCAGTGACCCTGTATGATCTGTTCCCTCTGACCATCACTTATTTGCAATTTTGACCACAGTCTAAGGAAGCTTTCTGCCCTTTCTAAGAATGATGGAAATCTGTAAAGGTGGTTTGTAGATGTATTATAATAGTAGGGGCTGCCCAATGTCTGCTGTTTCTTAGCACAGTCCTGGGTACTCCATAAATAAGTTTTGAATGGCTTTTACATAAGATGGCTAGATTGCAGAGTTAGCTAAAAAAGTCAGGTTTCCTAAAAAGTTAGTTTCCATTAAGTGAATTCCATTTTCATCCTGGTTCTATCAGAAATTAAGTTTTCTTGGGCTAGCAAGAAATAATAGCTACAAGATATAATGAAAGCACACTTAGAAGGTCAACTATCAAAAGCTCATAAATCTCCATTTTCAGTAATATGGTGGCCTACATATCCTGAAATGTCACACCTCAAAGAAAGTTTAAAATACTAGACAAAATATAGAAATCCTTCTTTAAAATAAACAGGTAAGCTTCCAAGAAAATAATAGTACAAAGAATGCATTTCAAGACCCCTAGTGGATGACTGAAACTGCAAATTGGGCCTAACCCTATAATTTAGTGTCTTCTCCATCTGAACTGAGCACTTTTCACACACTGTGGCCATAACTTTTGCAGCTTGAGGTGTGGTAACAAGACTAACATAATCTCCTTTTCTTTCCTCAAATCTCACAGATGTATTCTTAACATAGACCTTAGCAAACTCACCATATAATTCTTTTTCTTTCCTTATTATGTCAAAAACTTTTTACTAGCCGGGCAAGATGGCCCATGTTTGTAATCCCAGTACTTGGGAGGCTGAGACAGGAGGATCCGTGTTTTCTGCCAGCCTCAGTTACTTAGTGAGGCCTCTGCAACTTAGCGAGACCCTGTTTCAAAATAAGGAATAAAAAATAGGACTGGGGGTGTAGCTCAGAGGCAGAATGTCCCTGGGTTCAATCCCCAGTACCGCAAAAAAAAAAAAAAAAAAAAAAAAAAAAAAAAACTTTTTACTTTCCACTTAGAGGAAGCACTTCATAGCTTCTCTATGGCAGATCCAAATGTGCCAGCATCACTGCCCCTGTGCTTTGGGATTATTATTCAGAAAAACAAGGGGTTACTTGAACACAAGCATCGTGGTACTGTGACAGTCGACTTAAAAACTGAGCTGCCTACTAAGTGACTAATGGCGGGTAGTATATACAAAGTGGATACTCTGAACAAAGGGAAGACTCACATTCTCAGTGGAACACAGCAAGAGGGCGTAAGATCTCATCACACTACCAATGGCATACAATTAAAAACTTGCAAATTGTTTATTTATGAAATTTACTATTCAGTAATTTTTGGACCAGTATTGACCGAGTCTCAGGAATAACCTGAGACTGTAGAAAATGAAACTGAGAAGAAGGGAGGAGGCTTCCCCCAGGCCACGACTGAAGCTGGGGTCCAGAGCTTAGCTCCCACTGCATACCCTCGGGGCACCTGTGGATCTTTAGGTATCTCTTAGAGGGTGAGGAGCCAGACCACCCTGAAAAATGCCAGGGCTCAAATAGACCCTGAAAAAAGATGAGCTACAAGAAAACCCACCCAGAAGTTGCAAACAACAAAGAAAATTATAGTGGTAAAAATAGCAGAAACAATAAAATTTCCCTGAGATTTTATAACCACAAGTTTGGCCACACAGAGAGGTTCGAAGTAATAAATTGTAATAGCCACATAGCCCAAACAAAGTACAAGGGGAATTTTAATTCAAATGAAGAGTTTCAGCCGAGAGTGATGGTACATGTCTGTCATTCCAACTACTTGGGAGGCTGAGGCAGGAGGATCAAAAGTTCAAGGCCAGACTTGGCAGCTTAGTGAGACCCTGTCATAAAATAAAATAAAATAAAAAAGGGTTGGGGATGTGACTCAGTGGTAGAATGCTTGCCTTGCATATGCAAGAGGTTCAATCCCTGCTACTACAAAAAAGCAAATAAATAAATTATTTTTTATTTTTTATTTTCTCAGTACTAGGGGTTGAACCCAGGGGCATTCTACCTTTGAGCTATATCTACAGTCCTTTTTTTATTCTTCATTTTTGAAACAGGGTCTCACTAAGTTGCAGAGGGTCTCACTAAATAGCTGAGGCTGGCTGAGAACCTTTGATCGTGCTGTCTCAGCCTCCCAAGTACTGAGATTACAAGCGTGCATCACCACACCCAGCTAAATAAATATTTTAAATCCAATAGTTTCAGAAAATGAGTTTACAATAAAAAATTACATAAAATATGAACACAAACCATCAAGAGCAAGAGTCAGCAGAGACAACTGAGCCTGATACACAAAGATCTTAGGTATTAGAATAACTAAGTATACGCTGGGCGTGGTGGCGCACGCTTGTAATCCCAGCATTCGGGAGGCTGAGACCGGAGGATCCGGGTTCGCAACCAGCCTCAGCTACCTAGTGAGGCATTCTGCAACTTAGCGAGACCCGGTTTCAAAATAAAGAATTAAAAAAATAGGGCTGGGGGTGTAGCTCAGAGGTAGAATGCCCCTGAGTTCAATCCCCGGTACCGCAAAAAACAAAAAAAAAAACAACAACAAAAAAACTAAGTATAAAACATAAAATAAGAATGTTAAATATGCTCTTCTATTTTAATTTTTTTGTTTTGTTTTTGATTTTTCTGGTATTGAGGATTAAACTCAAGGGCATTCTACCTCGAAACTATACCCCCAGTCCAATTTTATTTTTTATTTTGAAACAGGGTCTCATGAGGTTGCTAAGGCTGGCCAGGATCCAGCAATCCCCTGTCTCAGCCTCCCAAGTATTATTATCACAAATGTGCACCACCAAGCCCAGCATTCATTTTTAACTTTAAAACAGGACTTGCTTGCACTTATAATCCAAGGTTGAGACCGGAGGATCCGGGTTTACAGCCAGCCTCTACTTAGTGAGGCCCTCTGCAACTTAGTGAGACCCTGTTTCAAAATAAAGAATAAAAAATAAGACTGGGGGTGTAGCTCAGAGGTAGAATGCCCCTGGCTGGGTCCAATCCCTAGTATCGCAAAACAAACAAAAAAACAAAAAAACAGGTCTTGCTAAACTACTCACACTAGCCTTGAAGCTATGGTGCTCCTGTCTCATGCCTCCAATGGGATCACACGCATGTCCACCATGCTTGGCTAGTGTTTTGAATGTTTAATGCTTAAAATAAAAGACTCAAATATACTAACACAAAGCATATTTTAAAATGAGCCAACCATAACTTCTAGAAATAAAGACGAAGTAATAAAAATATTTAAAGACTCAATGAAGAGCTGGACATGGTGGTGCACACTTGTAATCCCAGTACTTGGGAGGCTGAGACCAGAGGATCTGGGTTTGCTCCAGCCTCAGCTACTTAGTGAGGCCCTTCACAAATTAGTGAGATCCTGTTTCAAAATAAAGAATAAAAAATAGGGCTGGGAGTGTGGCTCGGAGGTAGAATGCCCCTAGGTTCAAGCTCCAGTACCAAAAAAAAAAAAAAAAAAACTCAACGGAAGGGTTAAACCACAGGGAGTTAAAACAGCTAAAGAAACCAACATAGCTGATTACACATAAGACAACAGAGAAAGAAAAAGTATGAAAGAGAGGATAATTAAACAACAGGACAGTGAGACGTTTCCACCGGCATCTAATTGCTATTCCAGATTGAGAGAATGCTGATAATTTTCCAAAATTGGCCTAATTTTTTGTTGTTGTTGTTGTTGATATATTCTACCTCTGAGCTACACCCCCCAGCCCTTTTTATTGTTTATTTTGAAATAGGATCTCACTAAGTTGCTGACACTGGCCTCAAGCCTGCAATCCTCTAGTGTCAACCTTCCAAGTATATTGGGATTAGAGATGTGTGCCACCAGGCTAGGCTCTAGGCTCTGATTCCAATCTTTTATTGAAGAATTCCAATGAATTCAAAGCAGGGTAAATTGTAGACAAAGAGAAGATTTAAAGGTTGTACAAATTCAAAGACAGGACCCTTCAAAGGCGTGGAAATTAGGTCAACAGGAGACAGGTCAACAACAGTGACAGAAGTCTGTAGACAGTTGAATAAAATCTTCAGAGTGCTGGGAGAAAATAACTCTCAACATAAAATTATACACTCAGGAAAAATTGTTTTCCAAAAAAGAGAGTAAAGATATTTTTACTTTATTTATTTATTTATCTATCTATCTATCTATCTATCTATCTATCTATCTATCTATCTATTTTTGAGATGGTGCCTTGCTATGTTGCCCAGGCTGGCCTCAAACTCCTGGTCTCAAGCAATCCTCCTCCCTCAGCCTCCCTAGTAGCTGGGACTACAGGTGCATGCCACCATGCCCAGCTCGAAAATATTTTTAGATAAACAAAAATTGAGAAAGTTTACTACAACAGACCGTCACTAAAAGTGTGTCTTAAAGAATATACCCTAAGAAGAAAAATTGCTCTGGAGGAATAGAATAGTGGAGATCCCCAAGAGAAAGAGAATGAAGAAATGGTAAGCAAATGAGTGACTCAATGAATTCTGACCCTGTGAGTCAACATTAAGAATATATAAAAAAACAAAAAAAAAAACAACAAAAAAGGGCATGGTGGCGCACACCTGTGATCCCAGTACTTGAGAGGCTGAGACAGGAGGATCAAAGGTTCAAGACCAGCCTCAGCAACTTAGAAAGAACCTTAGCAAGACCCTATTTCGAAAAAAATAAAAAATAAATGAATAAATAGGGCTGAGAGTGTAGCTCAGATGTAGAGTGGCTCTGGGTTCAATCCTCAGTACCAAAAAAAAAAAAAAAAAGTCAGAAAAAGCACTTAACTTTCTAAAAAATATAACAAAGCACCATGCTGAAACTTCGTTGAATAATCATTCTTAAAAGAAACCCAAGTGACAAATACAGCTCCTAGCAGTGTTTTTCTCCTACCTGTATCTTTCCTCAAGTCCCACCCTCCATCAGCCTCCAATCTGTCTCCATCAACCCACAGTAACCATGCCTTTGGGTAAAGTTGGAAAATGAAATTGGCCAAACCTTACCTAAGGATGGAAGGAGTCATCAGAGTCAAAAGGCATGAAGGTTGGCCAGCACCTTCCGTGACCCACGCGTCTGGAGCGGATTGCCAAGGCTGGGAATGGCATTACAGGAAGGAGCCGGTGAGAGGTGAGCGGGGTTGGGGCATGCGGCAAGGAGCCGCAGAGCACAGGTTCCAGAGCACTTGTGTGGCACGGAAATGTCACACCGCACCCCATAAGTGTGCGCCATTACTATGCGCCAGTCAAAAATAAGAAATATATCAGAAAACAGAGCACCTCGTGTGCTTGCAAGAGCTGGTCCAAGCCCTGCTGTTAACTCAGCAGTATCGTTTCCAGAGTAAGTCAGGATTCTGCGAACAGAATCACCAACTCTAGAAATCCAGGATTGTTTATGATTCTGAAGAACTAATGTTCCTATCTCTTAGGACTTGTTTCTTCCTTTTTTTTTTCTTGTGTGTATGTTGGGGGTGGGGGTACTGAGGATTGAACCCAGGAACATTCTACCTCTGAGCTATACCACCCCTGAGCCCTGTTTTGTTTTTTATTCTGGAACAGGGTTTCACTAGGTTGCTGAGAGTCTCACCAAGTTGCTGAAGCAGACCTCGAACTTTCAATCCTCCTGTCTCAGTCTCTCAAGACATATGTCACCACACCCAGTTTAAGGTTTGCTTTAAATTTATATTTACCAAGTGTTGAGTCTCTCTATATCTATATACTGCAAATTAAGCTTCTCATAACCCCTAGGGATTATTCTCTTTATTCTCACAAGGAAGTAAAATTTGAAGGTTAAGTACAGTAGTTTGGCCAAGCTCATAGAGCCAGCCAGGGCTCCACCAGGACCTAAATTCAAGGCCATCTGACTTCAAATCTCATGCTCTCAGTCACCAGATTTTTTTGTTGCCTTCCTTAAACTCTTCTAACATAAGATCCAATTTAAATTTTTTTTGGGGGGGGAATACTAGGGATTGAACTCAGGAGTGTTCTACCTCTGAGATAGACCTCTAGCCCTATTTTAATTTTCATTTTGAAACAAGGTCTCACTAAATTGCTAAGACTGGCCTCGAACCTGTGATGCTCCTGTCTCAGTTTCCCAAGTACTGAGATCATGGATGTGCACCACCATACCCAGCTTACATACATGTACATACAGTTGTTTTACTATCATGTGGTGGTCTACACCTTAAAAAATTTAATCAGGGAAACACACCAAGTGCTATGTGCATGTATGTTTGTATCACTCCGAACCTCACTATGATGGATAACTGCAATGCACTAATAAAAGTATTTAAAAAACAATTAAGCCAAGCATAGTGGTGCACTCCAGTAATCCCAATACTCCAGAGGTTGAGACAGGAAGATCACAGGTTTGAGGCCAGCCTCAGCAACTTAGCAAGACCTTATTTCAAAATAAAAAATAAAAAGGTCTGGGGGTGAAGCTCAGAGGTAGAACACCACTGGTTTCAATACCCAGTACCAAAATATATATATACATATATATAATTTGTATTTATATAATAATTTATATTACTATATTTATATGTGTGTAGAGGCATCTCTACATACATAAATGTATATATAATTTACATGCTATGTTTATATTTTAAATAATTTGTTAATAATTTAAATTATTTATTTATGTGTGTGGTCCTAGAGATTGAACTCAGGGCCATTCTATCTTTGAGCTACACCCCCAGCCCTATTTTATTTTTTTGTTTTGAAATAGGGTCTCACCAGATTGATGAGAGTCTCACTACTTGCTGAGGCTGCCCTCAAACCTGCAATCCTCCCATCTCAGCCTCCTAATTACTGGGATTACAAGTATGAGCCACAACACCCAGCTATTTTTAATGTAATACAAGGCAATGGCTTTGGGCTTTCATTAACTCTGCACCCCACAGTCTGGGGCACCCCTATTTGAAAAACCATATGGTGGTCTTATCCATCTTTGTCTTCCCTATACTTAGCACGAGGCTGGCACTCAATAAATGTTTCTTCAAATGAGGTTCTGTGACTCTCAATAGCCCGCACACACTTTTGGATGAGGACTGGTGAAAGATTTAATAGATGTTAGATGCGTACAAGATTAAAAAAAGAAAGAAACTTTCTGAAACATGGTTCAAAATAACCCCAGTGGAGTCAGGAGGAAATGATTCCACACTCAATTCTGTCATTATCTGCTTAGCCGTTTCAGCTCTCTGCCATGGGGTAAACACTCAACAAATGGCAAAACACAGCTCCGATTTGGATCACTTGCTGGTTTTCATTCTGTAAATACTCCCTCCTTGCACTGGGTGTGGTGACACATGCCTGTCACCCCAGTACTTGGGAGGCTGAGACAGGAGGATGGCAGTTTCAAGGCCAGTCTCAGCAACTTAGCAAGACCCTGCTTCATATAGCTCAGAGGTAGAATGCCCCTAGGTTCAATCTCCAGTACCAAAATAAATAAATAAATGATAATTAATTAATTTCCTCCCTGGCTGACTTCAAGTAACAATAGGACGTGACCTCTGCACTGACATCAAGCCGAACACAGACACAGAGCTGATAAGAGGCACGTGGAAGGCTGTGATTTTCTAGTACTCCTACTGTGTAAATTTAATAGACACAAATAATCTCTAGAGCTTGGATATTAGTAAAATAACTAGAAGGTGATGAGTGTTGAGTATTTATGACCTTTAATTAATTAATATACTACTAATTATGTGTATATGATTTTTAATAGTAGCTAGATGGACAGCCTGAAAAGCCCTCTCCTGCAGGGCGGTGCTGGGCCTGCTTCTAGCTTACTATGAGACACTTGCCTGAAAGTTGTCCTGAACAGCTGGCCCAGGGGGAGCCAGAGGTCCCCACAAGGTTCCAAGTGCTTGGGGACAATGAAAAGGCAAGGAAGGACCCCAAAGATAACCTTTGCTGACCAGTCACTTTTGCCCAGGACTGGCCTAGGTAGGAACTAGGCTGGGAAGCCCATCAACATGGCCCAAACTCCCCTGCACTCCCCAGAGCCATTTCCCTTCCTGGAGAAGGTCATCTCACACTTCTGAATCCCTTAGAAATCCCCAATGCATGTGTATCTATGTTTATGGCTGCACAATTTACAATTGCCAAATTATGGAATCAGCCCAGATTTCCATCAACAGATGAATGGATTACAAAACTATGGGATATGTACACAATGGAATTTTACTCAGCCATAAAGAAGAACAAAATCATGTTATTTGTAGGGAAATGGATGGAACTGGAAAACATTATGTTAAGTGAGATTAGTCAGTCACAAAAAGTAAAAAATCGGATGCTCTCCCTAATATGTGGAAGCTAGGGAAAAAATGGGACATAAGAGGAACTCCAGATGAAGAAGGAGAATCCTTAGGTGAGCAAAGAATTTGACTTAAAGGAAGGTGATCGGGGGAGGGGGCACCCTAATGCACATGATGTACTTTCATGAACATATCAAAGTCAATCACTAAACTGAACTTGAGAAGGAGGGAGGGCAAGGGAGTGGGGCAGGAAATGAGGAAAGGTTAAATGAGAAATGTGTGCATGTATGCCTTTACCAGCTTGTACCTAACAAAGATGTATGATTACAATACACCAATTTAAATAAAATAAAATTATAATTTGTCTTCAACTGCACATGAATATATATACATATATATATATGTATATATATACCCTTCAAATGAATCCAAGTCCCAGCTAAACAGAAAAGAGTTTTACAAAGCCCCTTCTGCCTGCAAATAGAAGTGAGCCATTGAATAAAGGCACCAAGCAGCACAGCACACACCTGTGTGAACTGCCCCTTGTCTCAGGAACCATCTAAATGATACATTTGGGCATTCTCATGAAAGGTGAGGCTGCTGCGGAGGTAAGGAAATTGCCTCTGATTAGGGGAAATGTAAGGGTGGGCGTGCCTCTTTGGAGCACCTCACACATGGTAATAGCCATCATGAAAACGGCCCCAATTTTGCCTCTTTTCCCTGGGGACAAGACAGGAATTTACCACCCGAACCTTTGAAGGGGTGTCTTCGGTGCCAGCTTTGAATGTATGCAATTTCTAACTTTCTGGGAAAAAAAAAAAAAAAAAAACCTACAGGTTTCAGCAGATGTGACATGATGGCCCAGAAACTGGAAGCCACGTCTTGGAATTGGGTGATTTGGAGTTTATTTAACAGTGATGTTATTGAATTGTGGGAAAACTGGAAACGGTCGGAATGCCCATAATAGAGTACATTTGTGCTTAAATAAATGAGGTGCCCGTGGATAGAATCCTCTGCTGCCATTAAACATGACACTGAAGAGTAGTTAATGATGTGATTTGATGTAGAAGTAGGTGAAAAGCTGGAGTTACCAATTATGTTCTTCCTTTCACATTCATCTTAAAAAAAAAAAAAAAATGAGCAAGCTGGGCATGGTGGTGCACGCTGGTAATCTCAGTACTTGGAAAGCTGAGACAGGGTTACAGGTTCATGGCCAGCCTCAACTTAGTGACACTCTGTTTCAAAATAAAAATAAGAAGGCTGGGGGTGGAGCTTGGTGGTAGAATTCCCATGGGTTCAATCCCTAGGACAAAAAAAAAAGAAAGTTATTCTATACATATTTAAAAAGCTCCCAAGACCATAAGAATCTTGCATTATGCTTTCAGATCAGGTAAAATCCAAAAATCTATTTAAAACTGAATTATAATGTCGGGTATGGTGGCACATGCCTGTAATCCCTGTACCTGGGAGGCTGAGACAGGAGGATCGCAGGTTCCAGGACACCCTCAGCAAGTAGTGAGACTTGCATCAACCTAGAGAGACTCTGTTTCCAAATACAAAATAAAATCAGGCTGGGGGTGTAGCTCGAAGGTAGAATACTCCTTGATTCAATCCCCAATACCACCCTAACTGAATCATAGCAAGGAAACTCAGCTGGGCTCAAACGCCATTACACCATTCACTGTATAACAGAAATATTGCTACTGTTTTTTAAATTTTATAGTCTTTATAGACTCTCCGCAAAGCTAGTGGGGAAATGTGTGGACCACAAAGATCACAATGCAGTGCTATGGAGAGTTAATACCTCCAGAAGCCTTCCTTTCTCTGTGCCAACGACCATCTCATTTAATCTTTTAACCCCCAATGAATTAGGCTTGTGACTGGGCTTATCTGCCAAAATCAGGTCTTTTTCTTTCTTTTTTAATGATCAGAAAATAAAAACTTAAAAATCAAGAAGAATCTGAGTACTTTCTTCAGTCATTACAGAGGAAAACAGTTAACCCAGGTTTACAGTCATGAGTACAAAAACTAATGCCGGCAGGTAGCAAAAGATATTTGAATCAACCGGTCAACCAGTTGGTTATTTGTAGGAGAGACAGATAACTAACTGAATTCGCTAGATTAATTTTTTTAATGTCATAATGGGTTGCTTAACTTCAGTTTCTCTCTTCTGCTCTCTAATTCCAGACTGTACCCTCCTGCTTCCAAGGAGCGGGGGAAATGTAGGTGGGTATAGGATAAATACTGTCTTGCAGGAAAAGGCTGGGATTCAGGTCTCTACAAGACAAAAACTTTTTTGATGCCTTTTTTTTTTTTTTTTTTTTATTTCCTTCTTCCTGAACCGATACTGTCTTGTTGGATTAAATCAGGCCATCTGGATACCTTATTCTCAAAAAACAGCAAAGTCGAAACATCCTGGCGCGTGGCTGATGGGGTCTGTGAGCTCTGCTTCCCAGTGCCTAGACAAAGCCATGTGGTCTCGCCCTGGAAATGGCAAGGTATTTACCACCCAGACTATCAAAGTTGCTGCGTGTGAGATGTTTAACTGGTGAAACCATCCCAGCCCAGATCTCACAAGGAATGTGACAGCGAGGAAGAACTAAAAAGTCAGAGGTATGAGGAAGCAGGTGCCTGCCCCGCTGCATGCGGGCATGTTCCAGGAGTCTTGCTCGAGGGGAGCAGGAGAACCCCAGGCTTCATTCCATAGTTCTTACTCACTGCTGAGGCCATGAGGCCAGGATGTGTGTTTAAAGGCTCCTTAATTCAAAGACCTGTTATCTTTACTTGACCTTATTTCCTGTCATTGGCAAGAACCAAGCTGCTGCTCTTCCCCCTAATAGCCATGTAGTATAACCCTTGCTGAGAACCACCGCTGTGCACACCTTCTTTTGTGGCCGGGCCGTGATCCTGGGAAGTAATGTGTCTGTTTTGTAAAGAGTCATTTACAGCCTGCTGTTTGACCTAAGGGACCCAGGAGCCCACCCTTTTCTGGCCTCACACACTGTCTTTCCTTCCTGGGTTTTCCACAGGTTTAAGGCAGCGCAGGTGGCAGTGTGTTTCCAAACCAGGTGTCTGAAGCTGCAGACGTTGGCTCCAACGCTTGGCTGCTCTCTTTCTTTTTGATTTGGAATTTAGCACCGTGAACTGCTGAGACGAGGTGAGGGCATGACTTGACTTTCTTTTCTCACATTTTGGACTGTCCTTTATATAAGTTTTCCGCCCTATAGTTTAACACTCCCCAGAAATGCTATAAAATCCCCACAGTTTACTTACCAGCACTTTTCAATGTAGAGTTAATACCACACACACACAAAAGGACTGCTCCCCCAGCGATTGGATGGAAGGCTGGGGTTGCAACTACCCGATCAGGACACGGAAGGGTGGGCCACAGAGGCGAAACACCTGGGCAGGTGCCAGTCACACAGTGCAGTGATTCTCCCACCTGCATAACCAAAGAGCCACCGAAGGCGAGCATTGGACAATGGTTGGTGTAATGCAAGCCATGCCCGTGATAGAATTAATCAAAACAATTTGCACTTATTGAGCACTGGCCATGTTGCAGCACTGCACTTGACAAATGATATCTCATTTTGTCCTTGCAGTAAACTTCTGATGGGGGTACTGTGATTAGTCCCTTTTATGGATAAGGAAACAGAAAGGTTAAAGAATTTACTCAAAGTCACACAGCTCATTAGTGGTAGAGCTGAATTCAAACTCAGCTGATCCCAAACCTACACTCTTTAACCACTGACTATACTATACCACTCTGGGTTGTACATGTCTGTGCACCCAAGATGGTCACTACAGGCTCTCAGAACATGTCAAAGGAGGAATGTTGCTGCGGATGGTCCCTGACATGGCCCTACGAATCTCTCAAGGACATTCTGCCTCCAACCTACACCCCCAGTCTTTTTATTTTTTTGAAACAGGGTCTTACTAGGTTGTTGAAGGTCTCACTAAGTCTCTGACTGGCCTTGAACCTGTGATCCTCCTATCTCAACCTCCAAAGTACTGAGATTAAAGGTATGTGCCACCACTCCCAGCTCAGAAGTCCTATTCTCAGAAGTCACTATTCTGCTATATCCTAATCTGTAGAGACAACTCTAGAAAGGAGTTTCTCATGGTTGATAGTGAACTCTTTTTTTTGGTACTGAAAATTGAACCCAGAGGCATCCTACCTTTGAGCTACACCCCTAGCCCAATTTTATTTCTTATTTGGAAACAGGGTTGCACTAGGTTGATGGGAGTCTCACTACTTGCTGAGAGTGTCCTCGAACTGGGATTACAAGCATGCACCACCACACCCAGCTAATAGTGAACTTTTGATAGAAAACTGGAATGGATTCTACACCCAGCTCTCCCATTGCTAGTTTGAGAACCTTAGGAAAGCACTAACTCCTCTGAGGGGTGCAGTTAAGGTGACTAGATATTCCAGTTTTCCCAGAACAGCCCCAGTTTACATCTGCTGACCCGCTATCACTTTTAAAGGTGCCCACTTTTACTTTCTAAAATATTCTGGTCTTAATAAGTTATGTGGTCTCTAGGAACTGTGTGCATCTTTTGAGGGCATTCTCCATTCTTTGGGTTTTAGCACCTCAATGTTCCCCAAGCAGGCCTCTGCCCTGAATGGTTTAGTCAGCCTAAGATGCCCAATTACTTTCCCGACTTGCCCCAGCCATGGAGACTGGCCCATGGGTGAGCATGTGGCCCACGCCTGGCCAGCGAGTGTGAGCGTGCAGGAGCTTTGTATGAACTCTCAAAGAAGAGGCCCTCTGTCCAAGTGAAGTTGTTGGGCTGGCAAAATGTAGGCTGGAGCTGTTGACCACCATCTGGCCATGACATGAGCAACGTCTTTCAGAGGAGAAAGCAGGGCAGACATCAGAGGAGCAGAGAGGGAAGGAAGAACTGCACAAAGGTGCTGCTTGAAGTCCTGGTCCGAAGCCAGGTGCGGCAGGGACTTCCCAGTTTGGTGTTGGTGTTGGTGGTACTGGAGATTGAACCCAGAGGCATTTTACCTCCGAGCTACACCCCCAGCCCTTTCTTTTTGTTTTGTTTTGTTTAATTTTGAAACAGAGTCTCACTAAATTGCTGAGGCTGACCTCGAACCTATAATCTCACTGTCTCAGCTTCTCAAATACTGGGATTACAGGTATTTACCACCACATCCAGCTGGGCCTCCCAGTTAAATGTGTCAGCAACATCCCTGCTATGTACTAGCTAGTTTGAGTTGGACCTGGTCATTTGGAAGTGAAACAGTCCTAACTAAACAGGGAGGTCAGATTAGAGCTTTTCTAGGCTGGCATTTCCTACTTCTATTCACACACACACACACACACACACAACCACACACACACACACACACACACACACACACACACATACACACACACACACACTGATATACATAGAGCTCCAGTCCCACAGAGGAGACTGAGGCATTACCTACTCATATCTCTCACTGTCTGATGATGCTTAGAACACTGAACATTACCCAACCCAGTGGTTTCTGACTGTTCCATGGAGACCCAGGAGGTTCTAAGGATGCATCTTAATGTCTGTCTTGGGGACTGAGGGGTAGAAATGAAAGTTAGGCACAGAGACTGAGAGCAGGCTGGGCTCAGCAGCTGTCCCCGGCTTCACTTGGGACAGCTCTACTGTCACCTGTTTTACATGTAACCTCTAACTTTTCCCTCTCCCTTCTTTAGCTCAGAAACCTCTGGAAATGCTTCCCTGACCTGCCCCTAATTTCACTCTCCATTCAGGTGCCAATAGCAACCTCCAAGAGATTGATGAGCACAGGGAAGCTCTCAGGGCTCTCCTACCTGCAGCACAGAGCAGAAAAATCACGTGTTCCGAAATGAAGTTAGAATAAAACATTGTAGATGAATGGGTAATGAAAATGTGGTATGTGCACAAAATGGAAGTTTTACTCAGCCATAAAAAAGAACAAAGTTACTTCATTTTCAGGAAAATGAGTGAAACCAGAGATTATGCTGTGAGATGAGCCAGGCTCAGAAAGTCAAGGATCAGATGTTTTCTCTCCTATGTGGAAGCTAGAAATGAAAATAGGAAGCAAAAGGACTTCAGTCAAATGAGGAGAGAGACAAGTAGAATAGTGGGAGGAGTTTGGGGATGGAAGAGGAAAATGAGGCTTGAGGAAGGGAACAGTTCAAATAAGATTAGGTCCATACAAGAATGTTTCACTACCAACCTCTCTAACATGTATAGGGGAGGAAGGGCGCAGGGGCGAGGGATGCAGAGGCAACATCAAGTGCTGTGTGCCTGAGTCACTTTGAACCTCACGTGATGTGTAATTTCATTGCACTAATAAAGATTATATATGTTACTATCAACCTGGGCGATCCTGAAAGGAGCCCAGATCTTTCAGAATCACTCCAAAACCTTGTGCCTTCTACCTTTTTCATCACCTTTTTAAAAAAGGAGGATCCACAGACGAATGGGAAGGAGCCTACAATGTGATCCAGAAATACCACTTCTGGGTATCTACCCAAAAGAATAGAAACCAAACTATTAGACTGATGCATGTGTATCTATGTTTATAGCTGCACAATTCACAATTGCCAAACTGTGGAACCAGCCAAGATGTCTATCAACAGATGAATGGATTGCAAGACTATGGGATATGTACACAATGGAATTTTACTCAGCCATAAAGAAGAATGAAATCATGTTATTTGCAGGGAAATGGATGGAACTGGAAAACATTATGTTAAGTGAGATTAGTCAGTCACAAAAAGTAAAAAATCGAATGTTCTCCCTAATACGCAGAAGTTAGGGAGAAAGTGGATCATAGGAGGGAGTCTAGAGATGGAAGAGAAATCTTGGACGAGCAAAGGCGACCTAACTGAAGGTGATGGGAGAGGGGATACACATGATGTACATTCACAAACATATCAAAGTCAATCACTAAGCCAAACATGAGGAGGGAGGGAATGGGACGGGGTTTGGGAAAGGGTTAAATGAGTGCTGTGTGCATGCATGGCTCTACCAGCTTGTACCTCACAAAGATGTAAATAAAATATTTTTAAAAATAAAATATATTTTTAAAAAACTTTCTCAAATATCATCACTCATGATCAATCACAAGTAATTTATGTATATATTTATTTATTTTTGTGGTGTTGGGAATTGAATCCAGAGGCATTCTACCTCCATGCTACACTCCCAACCCTATTTTATTTATTTATTTATTTATTTATTTATTTATTTATTTATTTATTTATTTATTTATTTTTAAACGGTCTTGCTAAGTTGATGCAAGCTTCACTGAGTTGTTGAGGCTGGCCACGAACCTGCGATCCTCCTATCTCGGCCTCCCAAGTACCGGGATTACAGTCATGAGCCACCATGCCCAGATTTTTTTTTTTTTTTTAATCTTTTAATTGCTGCTCTGGGAGGAAAGAAACCCTTGTCCAGGACATCAGGTGTCCTGGAAAGAGTTCACACTGGAACTGCAGAGGCCACTATGTGAAGGCGGCTGTCTTGCCCCTTCTCCACATGGCTTCCTGGCCTCCAGCTTGGCTGTGTTACTTGACTTATATAGTGGACATTTCCTGGCATTAAACAGCCATCAAAAATGACTGCGCTGTAATATATCATGTAAATGCCATTAAGTATCTACATATTCTTCTACTATTTCCAATTTTAAAAGTCTTGAAATAAACATTTTCATCAGAAGTCCTTTGTCTCAATTCTGAGTATTTCTTTGATACTAATTTATAGAGGGGGATTGCCAAGTCAGAAATGATTGCCCTTCTTAAAACTCTGTGTGTGTGTGTGTGTGTGTGTGTGTGTGTGTGTGTGTGTGTGTGTATGGTGTACTGGGGATTGAACTCATGGGGCATTCTACCTCTGAGGTACATCCCCAGCCCTTTTGTTTGTTTGTTTTTCATTTTGAAACAGGGTCTCACTAAGTTGCTGAGGCTGGCTGCAAACCTACAATTCTCCTGTCTCAGCCCCCCAAGTACAGGGATTACAAGCATACGCCACAATGCCCAGCTTCTTAACATGTATGCTGGGTGTGGTAGTGTACACCTGTAATCTCAGTACTTGAGATACTGAGACAGGAGATCACAGGTTCAAGGCCAGCCTCAGCAACTTAGGCCCTGTTTCAAATAACAAATAAAAAATGGTGAGCATGTAGCTCAGAGTTGTAGAATGCCCCTGGGTTCAATGTCCCGTACTAAACCCAAAAAACAATTTAAGTCCTCTTTGCACATATTGAACAACTTGTATAGGAAGCTCACGTCACTTTACAATCCCATCAACAAAATCTGAAGGTCTTAAAGGCCCATTTTCAGTCTTGAGTCCTGGAGCCGAGCCACAGCCCCTCTGAGGAGAGGTGGTGAAGGGCCACCTTCCAGAGCACCTGACACTGCTTCCTGCTGTTTCCTTTGTTCAAGAGAACATCAGAGCTGGGCATGGTGGCCCACGCTTGTAATCCCAGTACTTGAGAGGCTGAGACCAGAGGATCCGGGTTTGCAGCCAGCCTCAGCTACTTAGTGAGACCCTCCGCAACTTAGTGAGACCCTATCTCAAAATAAAGAATAAGCCAGAGGTGGTGGCCCACACTTGTAATCCCAGCATTTGGGAGGCTGAGACCGGAGGATCCGGGTTCACGACCAGCCTCAGCTGCTTAGTAAGGCACTTCACAACTTAGTGAGACCCTGTTTCAAAATAAAGGATAAAAAATAGGGCTGGGGCTGTAGTTCGGAGGTAGAATGCTCCCGTACCACAAAAAAAAGAAAAAAGAAAGAAAAAAAAGCGGGGGGGGGGGGGTTGGAGGTGTGGCTCGGAGGTAGAATGCCCCTGGGTTCAATCCCCAGTACCGCAAAAAAAAAAAAAAAAGAAAAGAAAAACAACAGAGAATATCAGGTGCGTCAAGAGACATAATATCTCAGACATCTCCTTGACCTGATACTACCCTAAATTTCTCCACCATCCTTTCAGTTAAACCCCAAAGGTATCCTCACTAAAACTGGCCAACATGAGTCTCAACACCTTAAAATATACATTCACACCCAGTCGTTAGCTGGCTCAGCCCTCCTGTGTGGCCGTCACAGCTCTGACAGCAGTAGCTCCCTTTCCCCTCTTGGTTCTCGGCCACCTCCCTCATTATAATGTAAGTCCTATGAGGACCATGTTGTCTCATCCGTCACTGTGCTCCTGCCTGTGGCCCTCTGCCAGGCCCAGAGCAGGTGCTCAATAAATATTTGTGTAATGAGCAATGCACAAAGGAAAAACGCTTTGTCCCTACCATCAGGCAGAAAGATTCCCTGCATAATCCAGGGTATGCCACCTCTCAAGCTTTATCTCCATCTTCATTCCTACATGTACACACACATACACGTGCACACACACACACACACACACACACACACACACACACACACCACTTTGGACTTGACAACACCACCCTGACTACAGTTCCCCATCTGCCTAACTTGTGCACACACGGTTTCCCCTACAGCCCGCCTCCCAGCCCAGTTAACACCGATGGACCATTCGAAGCCCAGCCTGGCCATGACCACTTTCAAGCGGTTTTTCCTCACCAACCCATTGCTGCAAAGTTCCGCTGCCCTTTCCTTCTGCTCCCTCTGCTCTGGCACTATGGTGCCTGTGTGTCACTGTCAATTGGAATTCTGTGCCCAACCTCCCTCCTGGACTCATCAGCAGACAGGACCTTTCAACGCCAGAACCCCAGACCCCTCAGGGTGTCTGAAATAAAGACGCCCTGTTCTCTGGGTAGTATTCCCCTCCCCTCCCTTCCCAAAAACCTACCCCAACCTCCCAAGGTCTTCTTACTCTCAGCTCTTCCTTTTTTCTTTCTCTTCTTTTTTTTTTTTTTTTTTTTTCAGTACTGGGTATTGAACCCAGGAGCATCCTACATCTGAGCTATACCTGCAGCCCTATTTCATTCTGTATTTTGAAGCAGAGTCTCACTAAGTTGCTAAGGCTGGTCTCAAACCTGCGATCCTCCAGTCTCAGTCTCCCAAGTTCTGGGATTACAGGAGTGTGCCACCATGCCCCGCTGTCCTTCTGCTTGTCAACATGGCAGTGCTGTCTGCCCACTTGCTCTACCTTGACATTGCCCTGCCGTGGTCAAGGGCCAAAGGCAAACCACAAGTCTTTCTTCCCTCAACCTTTTCATCCAAGAAAAAGTAAATACAAAGCTTACATCCAAAACAGGAAAGCAGTAACAATAGCTTCCTTGGGGGACAGCAGATAGAGCGCCAGGTCTGCAGAGAGAAGAGACTTCTTGAATTTTACCCATGAGAATGTGTCAGTGTTGCAGCTACACAGCAGTCATAAAGTAGTTATTAAACACAATGCACACAAAGGGCAAAGCCTTAAAAGGAAAAGGCACCGCAGGTCTGAGCTCTCGGGCGTGTGTGAAGGGGATGGGGCTGCCAGGCTGGAAGGAATGCTAGGCTGCCCGGGGCAACACCGGCTCACCCATCTCCCCTGCCCAGCTCCAGCCTTCATTACTACATGAACAAGACAGACATTCCTACTACAACCAAAAATTAAAAAATAAAAATAGGGAGGACTGGAACCATCAACTGAATCTTCCTGACTCAACAGTTCCAGAGAATGTCCTACAGGACAGCAGAGGAAGCGCATGCTCATAAATCACATGTGTTGGGGACTTGCCATTCCAGCAACACGGCTCATTCCTGGGGCTCTATCCAAGATGAAAGCTGCGTGCACCTCTGTGGGTCGCACAGGGTTGCAGATGTGAGACAGTATCCACGTGGGATGCAAACCCTTCATCATGAAAATACATAATGAGTACAGGTGAGAGTGGAGAAGAGGTCAAAGACCATTCTTTTCTGACAGCAATCCCACTGACCCACCTCTGCACACCACAGGGCCAAGCAGGCCTGGTTTGTGGCTACCAAAGGATCCTTCACCAGGGCAGCCAGCCGAGGGGCTACTTGGCATGCCGAGCCACCTCTTTGCCCCAAAGAAAGTGGTTTCTTTGTCCAGTGTTGGAGAAAGGCAGGCCCTCCATGGGCTACAAACCAGGGCTCCTCCTTGCTGGTTTTCCCCTCTCCTTTGCAAACCTCACTGCTTGAAAGGTCCTGTGTTGAACCTACCTTTGGCTGTCCTGGCTCTTTGGAATTATGCACGAGGCGAGGAAAAGCCACAACTGTAACTCGACACTTGGCAATTCAATTTAACCACCCCAAATAACTGACAGCGCGGGTATAAAACATCCCGCAACAATGCAGACCCAGTGGCCATTACGGTGATTTACTCTGGACCACATGAAGTTCAGCGGCCGGGAAAGAAGGCAGAGCCTCAAATGGGCTTTCATGCTGGTGTCGTAAATCCAGACCGTTGCTTCAGAGGTGCTGCCAAAGTGTGGGTAACCCAAAGTCAAGGGGCCTGCGTTTTGTTTTCCAGGGCAAAGGGACACCATCAATGATGAGAGAGTTCTGCAGAGGTGACCCATGGATGGGGTCCCGGCCACCTCTCCACTAGCTTTGTCCCTTTGGCCTAGAAGAAGGGGCATAAAAGGTGTCAGTCGCCCCAATGCTCGGTAAATCACTGGGTGTAAACCAGCAGGGCTGGGTGAAGGCCTTAGGGGAACCCTTTCTCCTGGAGGCCGAGCCTAGAAGGTCCCCCACTGAGTGACCCCAGCGATGGGTCATCAGGAGTGTGAGACCAGCCGACCTGCTCAGTCACCAGAAGAACCTCTTCCAGGGTTAGGAAGAGGTGACGGAAGAAGAGTCCTCTGTGCCCCCAAAGAAATGACCTCAACCCCCTCTTTGGGTGGAAACTGCCATGTTCTGGTACTGACCACTTGAGCAGGGACAGTGCTGCCCAAAAATAGTATTAATTTTTGTTTCAGAACCAAAAGGACCAATGCAGAAAAGAAGTGGCTACACCGTCTTTGAAACAAGTGTGAAAGCCTTGTTGATCAGCAGTGGTTGCCATAGACTTAGGGGACACTTGGCCCAGGATTCACCTAGACATGGGAGTGCTGTTGTCACCACCTTTGACAAGAAACAGAGGGTGAGAAACCAGCTCACGGGCTCACGGTTGTGCCTACGTGTGTGCACACTATTTTATATGGCATTACTGCATTTAATGTATATTTTCAATTTAGAATTGGGGATGGTATGTTTACTCTTAGTGGTCAGGTACTTTGAAGCATAAAGAACAATTGTAGCTAATTTTTATGCATTTTTGGAAAGGAAATGTCTTTATTTTGTTGGACGCAATAGAGAGACAAGATGGCGCAACTGCCATGCCAAGCCTAGAAGTTTCTCGACTGGCGAGAATTGAGAGAGTCTTGCTGTTACCCAAGGAGGCCAGTGGTTCAGGAGGCCTGGAGTCCAATCCCGCCCTGGCACTCCCTTGCTGTGTTACCTTGGTCAATACCCTTCCTCTTTCTGGACTTCAGATCAGTTCCTAAGATGAGGTGGCTGATTTGTCAGGTTCCCTCCGCCCCCACCCTAAAGCTTGTGTTTTAACTGATGGGCTGGGAGGACAGCCTGCCACCTGGCCACCCAACCTGAGTGATGCAGTTTCCCGAGGACTAGAACCAGGCAGGCCACCTCATCCAGGGCCCTTTATACTCCATCTTGCCAGTTCACTGTTCGTGTAGAGCCAGATGGGCACCGTCTTCGGACTTGAGAGAAGCTTGAAGTTTTCTGCAGCAGGAGCACCTATCACTGACCACTGTGATGGCCCAGTCCAGGGATGGCAAACAGGATTTGCTTGTTTGCATTATATCAGTCAGGGTCCAGTCAGGGGTAGAAATCATAGCAATTATTTTAGTAGGCAGAATTTAATGTGAAGAGTTGCTAACAAGATAACCAACAGGGAAAAAAGAGAACTCTGGGGCACCATGGCAGTGGCAACTGCAGGAATCAGCTACCGCCCAGGCTGCAGGGGTCCCAGGGGAATTACTGAAACAGAGAAGGTAGGAAGAGGGGCCTACAGAAGCACAACTCAGAGATCTGGGGAACTGGCTGGCAGGCTGCTGCTGGAAACACAAAAAGGTTGCTTTATGAGTGTTGGAAAAATTACAAATTGAACTCAGTTTTTGCTACTAGAAGAATCTGCTGCTACTGGAGTAGACAGGGTGCCTGGGAGATGCTCTTGGCAACCACGAGCAGACAGGAAGAAGCAAGGGACTTTGTTGTCATCATCGTTGTCTCCTCCTCCTCCTCCTCCTCCTCCTCCTCCTAATTCTCCTCCCAGCAGGTACAGAAGGGTGAGTTTCTACCTGGCCCAACCACCTTCAATCTATTTTGTAGCTGCTTCTTGGAGTGTAGCGTTGAGGCATATGAGGCCTACTCTGGGCTCAGCAGACTGTCTGTGATTGAACCCTAACTGTGTCCCTTGCCAGGGGAGGGTCCTGGGTGGGAACCTGGCATCTTTGGAGTTTAGCTGTCTTTTGAACATTCCCAGCTTAACTGTCCAGACACTCTACATTCAACACGGCCCCTTCTCCTGATAATGACCATGGTCTGTATTCTCTATCCTAACAAATGCTACTTCCTCTTCTAACAATCTCAGATACTACTTTACTCTTATTTTCCTCTTTCTTTCTTTCTCTCTTTCTTTCCCTTCTTTCCTTCCATCCTTCCTTCCTTCCTTCCTTCCTTCCTTTTTCTTTCTTTTTTGGTACTGGGGATTGAACTCAGGGTCATTCAACTTCTGAGCTATACCCCCAGCCCTTTTTATTTTGAAACAGGCTCTTGCTAAGTTGCTGAGGCTAGTCTCAAACCTATGATCCTCCCATGAACCTCCCACGTACTGGGATTACAGGCATGCACCACTGTGCTTGGCTTTACCTTCATTCTTCACATCAGGTTGATTATAAGGTCCTATGGTTCTGCTCCTTAACAATGCCTGCCTCCCCAGCCCTTCTCTCCAGGCACGTTGGAGCAGCCCTTGTTTCTCACGGGAATGACCAAATTCCTTTCTCTGCTCTCTTTCCCCGGTTCAGCCTTTACTGCCTAAAACAAATCTGAATGTCCTGAAGCTCCCTATTCATGGCTCCCTCTCACCCATGCATTGAGATTAGAACTTGGCAGGGCATATCCAGGCACAGTGGTGCATGCCTGTAATCCCAGTGAGAAAGCAGAAGAAGGGGGAGCTCTGAGCACACATGCCACCCTTCTGGAGCAGGTGCATTTTTTGGCCACTGCACCTGTCAACCATTGACATCAGACTCCAGAGTCTTCAGCTTCTCAAGACAGACTTGTACCAGTGGCTCTCCAGGGGCCTCCGGGCCCTCAGCCTCAGACCAGCTGCATCATTGGTCCTACTTGTTGGGAGGTTTCCAGGTTTTGGTCTGAGCAAACTACCAGTTTCCCTGACTCTCCAGCCTGCAGATGACTATTCAACCTATGCTCATGTGCTCCAATCTAATAAACCCCTCTTATAATTTTATCTATATTCTACTGGTCTGTTATTCTGGTGAACCCTAATAATACACCTAACTAATACACATTGCTATTCTCTTTTTGCACCTGGTAAGTATTATGGGTTGGATTGTAATGTCCCCTGAAAGCTCATATGTTGGACATTGTCCCCAGGGCAGGGAGGGGATTGAACTGTGAGGGTTCTCACCCTATCAGTGGATCCGTCCACTTGACAGATTTGAATGGACGGCAGGGAGGAGGTGGAGACTGGAGGCAGGTGGGCATGGGCAGAGGAAGCCGATCCCTGGGGATGTGCCCTGGCCCCTTCCTCAGTCTCCCTCTCTGCTCCCGGCTGCCATGAGCCAAGCAGCTCTCCTCCTCCATGCTGCTGTGCCTCAGCTCAGGCCCAGAGTGCAGAGCCGGCCGATCCTGCACCAGGACCTCTGGGACCAGGAGCCAGACCAACCTGTGCTCCTCCAAGTTGTTTGTGTCTGATATTTTGATCACAGCAACAAGCTAACACAGTAAGCTTAGTTTTACAACTCCATTTCTAGCACCTTTGCTGTGAAGTCCTCCTGGATTCTAAACCCTTTGAATAGATTTGATAAGTCCTCCCTGGGGGTGCTTCCTTTCTGGGATTTCCTTTTTCCTTATATTTCCAAAGTGCATTTTCTTTTTTTTTTCTTCAGTACTGGAGATTAAACCTGAGGCCTTGCATAGGCTAGGCAAGTGCTCTACCTCCAAGCCACATCCCCAGACTTTTTTTGTGTGTATATGGAACCAGAAATTTAACTCAGGGGTATTCTACCTCTGAGATACACCCTCAACTCTACTTTATTTTTTAGTTTTGAAATAGGGTTTCACTAAGTTGTGGAGAGCCTCACTAAACTGCTGAGGTTGGCTGTGAACTTGCAATCCTCCTGTCTCAGCCTCTTGTGTACGAGTATTACAAGCATATGCCACCACACCCAGCTCTTTCTTCAGCATTTTTAAATTTCATTGTGAAGCAAAAGACATTTGATAAAATACAACAGCCATTCTTGATTTCTGTTTTATTTATTTATTATTTATTTATTTATGGAGAGGGTTACTAGGGATTGAACCCAGGGATGTTCTACCTCTGAGCTACACCTCCAGCCCTGAGGGTCTCGCCAAGTTTTTGAGGCTAGCTTTGAACTTACAGTCCTCCTGTCTTATCTTCCCAAGTACTGGGATTATAGGCATGTGCCACTATACTGGACTCCATTCTTGATTTTTAAAAATAACACTCTCAAGCTGGGCGTGGTGGCTCACGCTTGTAATCCCAGCATTTGGGAGGCTGAGACCGGAGGATCTGGGTTCGCAGCCAGCCTCAGCTACCTAGTGAGGCACTCCGCAACTTAGTGAGACCCTGTTTCAAAATAAAGAATAAAAAGAATAGGGATGGGGGTATAGCTCGGAGGTAGAATGCCCTTGAGTTCAATCCCAAGTATCGCAAAAAAAATAAAATAAAATAATACTCTCAAAAAAAAATGGGAATAGAAAAGAACTTTCTCAATCTAATAAGGGGCATTTATCACAAACCTTTACGCAACATTATTCTTTCATAATGAAAGATCAATGCTTAAGACAAAGAACAAAGCAAAGATGTTCTTTCTCCCCACTTTCATTCAACACTGTACTGGAAGTTTAATAAGCCAAGAAAAATAAGTGAAAAGCATACTGATTGAAAGGAAGGAAGGAAATAAAACCATCTTTATTCACAGATGATATGACCACCTGTATTGTAAGATGCAAGATCAATATAAAAAAAAAACCTTGATTCTATTTTTATATGTTATCAATGAACAATCAGAAGTTGACATTTAAAAAAGTATCATCAACAATAGCATGACAAACATAAACTATTTAGGGATAAACCTGATAAAAGATATACAAAGTCTGTATGCCAAAGATTGCAAAATTTTCCTGAAACTACCATGGAGGGCTATTCCATACTCTTAGGAAGACTCAGTACTGTTATGATGGCCATTCTTCTCAGACTGATCTATCAATTCAATTCAATCTCAATTAAAATCCTAGTAGGCCTTCTTAGAAATTGAAAAGATGATTCTAAAAGTCATATACAAGTACAAAAAACCTAGCCATGCGTGGTGGCGCACACTTGTAATCCCAGTATTTGGGAGGCTGAGACAGGAGGATATGGGTTCGCAGCCAGCCTTAGCTACTTAGTGAGGCCCTCTGCAACTTAGTGAGACCCTGTTTCAAAATAAAGACTAAAAAATAGGACTGGGGATGAAATAGGACTGGGGATGTAGCTCAGAGGTAGAATTCCCCTGGGTTCAATCTCTAGTACCAAAAAAAAAAAAAGAGAGAGAGAGAAAAAAATACAAAAATACAAAGAACCTAAAATAACCAAAACCAAAGCAACTTTGAAAACTAAAAACAATGTTGGAGAACTACACTACCTGATTTCAAGACTCCTTATAAAACTATACTTTAAGATAGTATGATGTTGATGCAAAAATAGACAAAGGAATAGATTAAAGGAATACAATAGAGAATCTAAAAAATGGACCCACAGGTATACGGACAGCTGATTTTTGACAAAGTCCAAAGGTAGTTCAGTTGAGAAAGGACAGTCTTTTCAAAACTGGCACTCAAACAATTGCATATCCATAAAAATGAAATTTGGTCCATACTTCAAAAATTAATTAAATGTAGATCCTAAAATTTTAGATGAAAACTTTTGGGATTTTGGGTTGGGCAAAGATTTCAGGGGCTGAGGTTTTAGCTTAGTGGTTAGAATGTGTGCTTAGCATGCATAAGGCCCTGGGTTGAATCTTCAATATGTGGGATCACACACACACACACACACACACAGACGCAGATTTCATAGATATGACACCAAAAGCATGACCTATTAAAAAGAAAATTTGTAAGGTGAATGTCAGCCAAATTAAAAACTTTTCTTTGAAGACAAAAACAAGGCATATACTAGGAAAAATATTTTCAAGTCATGTAAGTGACTTGCATCTAGAATATATTACCAAAAAAACTTCCAAAACTCAATAAAAAGGCAAATAACTGAGTGTGGAGCCATATACCTGTAATCCCAGCTACTCAGGAGGCTGAGGCAGGATTGAAAATTTGAGGTCAGCCTCAGCAACTTAGCAAAACCCCCATCATAAAGTAAAATGTAAACTGCCTGGGATGTAGCTCAATGTAGAATGCCCCGGGGTTCAACCCCTAGTACTACAAGAAAAGAAAGAAAAAAAAAAACTTTTGCCAACTCCAAAAATACATGAGAAGATATTCGACACCATTTGTCATCAGAAGACAAATTAAAACCAAAATGTCTAAAGTCAGTAAGAGAGACCACACCAAGTTCTGGTAGGATGTGGGGCAAATGGAGCTCTTAAATGCTGCTGGTAGGAATGTAAAATAGTACACTATTTTGGAAAATAGTTAAACGTGTGTCTCTTATATGACCTTGACATTCCACTCCTAAGTATTTACCCAAGAGAAACAAAACCTGTCTCCATACAGACTTTTACCTAAATGTTCATAGCACCTTTATTTGTAATGGCCAAGAGCTGGAATTTGAATGTTCACCGTAGACGAATAGGTAAACAAATGATGGTGTAGCTATACAATAGAGTACTACTCGGTGATAAAAATGAATAGGCTATTACATACACAGGACATAATCTCAAAATAATTATAAAGAGCACAAGACACCAACAAAAATGAGTATATGGTATGATTCCATTTATATAAGATTCTAGAAATACCAACCCATTTAAAATGACATCATCAGTTGTTTCCTAGGCATAAAAGAAGTAGGGAGGAACAGAAGTGGGGGTTTATGAAGGGGCCAGAGGAAACTTCTATAGGCAATAGATACATTCACAATCTTGATTATAGTGATGGTTTCACAGATGAATACGAATGTCAGAATTTATGAAATTATATACATTAGTATGTGCCATTTTATGTATATGAATTGTTCTTCACTAACTGTCAAAATAATAAAAACATATATAATAACATTTTCACAAGCTACCTGGCCTCAGTATTTTCCTTCAGGATGTCTTGAGTGGCCGCTGCCCCTCCCGGAGCCACTGAGCATGGGCTGAGGGCAGCAGTAGCCATGGTGGGCAGCTGGCGTTACTACTCCATCCTATCAGTGCAGGCCTTCTCAACACACACACACACACACACACACACACACACACACACACACACACAGAGCCTCCCAGCAGGCTCCCTGCAAAGGAGGAGAAATCCTCCAGCCCCACCCCCATGCACCACTCCCATCCTGCCCAGGCTTCTCAGCTGCCCCCAAGCAACAGCTGGAGAGTCTGCAGGGGACCCCTGTTTGCTCTAGGCTCTTCTCTTACCTTCCTGGCTGAGGGCAGCACCTCCAGGGGGCCCCCTGAGCTCCCAAAGCCCCAACCCAGCCCCCTCTGTCATCTCCTCTGGGAAAGACCCTGCTGTCCCTCAAGGAGATTGAAACAGTTTGGTTCTCACTTAACCCTTTGTTTGTTTGCAGTGAGGAGTTTGTCACACATGCTAATGAACAGCCAGCTGACTGGGTAGACACAGAGGGGCAGGCATGGCCTCTACTGGGTATCTTCCGGGCTGCAGTGCTGATAAGAGGCAGACAACAAGAGAGTGGGGGCCTGCCCCCTGGACTCAGATGCCTTCCTGGTCTGTCTAGCTCCAGGTCTGTGGCTTCTGGGGCCTCCCAGACTGGGGAGGGCAAAGAAGGGAACCTGGGAACAGCAAGATGGCAGAACCCATCTTCTGCTGGATCTCCCCACCTGCGACGCCTCTATGCTGAGACCAGGTCTTGAAGTTCCCAAAGGGCCTCCACAAGCCCAGGCCACTTTCTTCTCCCTCCTTTATTCTTAGTGACTTTTTTCCTTTTCTTTCTTATTTTGGTGGTAGGAATTGAACCCAAGACCATTCGACCTCCAAGCTACACTCCTAGCCCTTTGTATTTCTTATTTTGAAACAGGATCTCAAGAGAGTCTTGTTAAATTGCTGAGGCTGGCCTCCAACCTGTGACCTTCCTGTCTCAGTTTACCAAGTACTGGGCTTACAGGCATGTGCCACCACACCCAGCGTCGTTTTTTATGATTACATAGTACTCTATTATTCAGATGTACCACAATTTCTCCAATTCCCTATCAATAGATAGGAGGTTGTTAACAATGTTTTCTACAATACTTTCTCCAATAAGCATACTTCTAGTTAAATATTTGTTCAAAAACTAAAATTTGAATCCTTGAATCAAAGCATATGTAAAATGTTAAGGCGTTTGATATATGATGCCAAGATTATCCTCCAAAAATAATGAACCAAATTATACTTCCTGTATCCTCATACACACTAGAATACAAAGTATTCTTCATCCAAGTGATTAGAGGCAGCTCAGATTCTGCCACATGAATAACAACATTTGTATTAATTAGAGGCTTGGGGCAACCCAATCTTTTCCAGTGTAAATTGTACACCCCACACCCCCATGGCAAGAGAGCTGGAGCCAGACACAGCAGAATGGAGTCTGGAGCAGAGACAGCGAGACCCACTTCTGCTTTCCAAAGTTCTCAGCGCCAGGCATGGTGGTGCATGCCTGTGATCCCAATACTTGGAAGGCTAAGACAGGAGGATCACAGATTTGAGGCCAGCCTCATCAATTTAGTGACTCAGCAACTTAGTGAAGCCCTGTTTCAAAAATAAAAACTAAAAGTTAGCAGGGGGTATAGCTCAGAGGTAGAATGCCCCTGGGTTCAATTCCCACTACCAAGATCAGGGAGTCTAGCTGGGCACTACGGCGCAGCCCTGTAATCCCAGTACTTTGGAGGTTAAAAGAGGAGGATCACAGGTTTGAGGTCAGCCTCAGCAATTTAGTGAGACCCTGTTTCAAAATAAAAAAAATAAAATAGAGCTGGGAGTGTAGCTCAGAGGTAGAATGCCCCTGGTTTTAATCCCTAGTAACCACCTCTTACCCCCCAAAAAATGAAAGAAAGAAAAAAGATCAGGGAGTCAGCAAAACTCCTGCTAGACACTCTGGGCAGAGCCTGGGTAGAACTCCAGCCTCCAGTTTTGCACTGGGCAGCTGGGTGGCCTTGGAGGCCGTCACAGTCCAGACAGAGGGGCCAATGGGCACTGACCCCAGCCCTTCCTCCCAGGCCTTCCTAGTAAGTGCCAGACCATGCAGAGTGTTGGGGACTGGATGAGCCCTGGCTCCTCCCCAAACCAGAGTGAAATGGCACCCAATTTAGCCAAGGGCTCCCTCTCCCCTCCCTCACCAAAGCCAGCCACTGCCTCCCTACAGCTTGCAAAAGGTAGGTTATTACCATCATGCCAGATGACCACAGTGTTCATTAACATGGAGACAGAAGCCACAAAGCAGATCTTATCTGGTTTGTCTGTTTTAATAATGAAAGCAGGGTTCCTCCAAATCCAATTTTGTCCTTTCCTTTCTTTTCTTTTCTAACACCCAACCTTCCTTTTATCGTGTGTTTCCTCTCTCTCTCTCTCTCTCTGTCTCTCTCTTTCTGGCCTCTCTCTTTCTCTCTCTCTCTCTCTCTCTCTCTCTCTCTCTCTCTCTCTCTCTCTCTCTCTCTCTCTCTGTCTGGCATACATCAAGCTTGGTGCTCCGTGCTCTTGTGGAGTTATCTCCTGAAGAGCCTTAAAAAAACAAAATAACAAAAGCATCTCTCCTCTCCCTTGGCTTCTCTGACCCTGGCTCCCCAGCCTGCTGCTGGCTTCTGGCTGGTCCCCTTCTCCCAGGGACTCATCGCTCTCCTCCCTTTCTACACACTACTGTGCTGGCTGATGTCACTCATTCCTTCCAACCTGTCTCCAGGAGCACAGGCCGAGCTCTCAGAGAGCAGGCCTGCCTGCCAACTCTTCCACCTGCTGGCCTGGGTCCTCCATTCCACAGGTCCAGACAGACCCTACCATGCCTTCCTCAAAGTGGCATCTGCTCCAGGTCCCCCTGTCTCCCTCGCCCTGTGCCCAGTCTCCCCGGCTCTCAAGCTAGGGCTCCTCCAAGTCGTCAGTCCTCCATCTAGAGGATCTAGGGTATAGAGCCCTTGATGTCCACCTCCCAGATGCCTCCAGGTGCTGTCCCCTCCTTCACACACCCAATCATGCCCTCAATTCTCTTGCTTGAACTTTTCCAAGTTTAACCTCACAACTAGTTATAGACAGGGGTGTTTGGGCTAAGTCACCTTACCTCCTTGAGCTTCAGTTAGTTCCTGAAAACCAGGTATAGTGACACTCACTGCAGAGGCCAGGGGACACAGAAACGTGTCACCTGGCACTGCTGAACCTGTGTCAAACAAATGTGGCTTCACTTGTCCTCCCCCTCTTCTCCGCCCTGTCTCCATCGTGTGGTTTATGCTCCAGAGACACAGCTGATGTCTAGAGGCACCTGTGCAAACACCCTGCAGTTTTCTGCTTCCAATAATGCAGATGTAGAGGTAATGAGGGTATTTTTCCCCAAGTCGATATTATATAAAATTACCTGGTTATTTTGGTTTATCTAAAATGTTCTGATCAGGAAGATGCCTGATTTTTTTAAAAAAATGATTAATATTTTGTAAAGCTTGTTTAAGGAAGTTTTTATAAAACAAACTAGAAAGAACTCATTCCTGCCAGGAATTATTCTTCCTTCCCATTCTGCTTTTGGAAGGATTTGCAATTCAAATAGAGGATAAATTCTATTTTCACTTAGCAAAACACATTTCCTCTACCAGTGAAAACTCTCTTTTTTTAATACATTCTCCTCAAAAGAGCCATGTCTTTATACTTTAGATGTGCAACAATTTAACAAGAAGATGAGGACACTGATCTGTTTGCCCTTTCTTATTCTTTCTCATCATCTTTGTAATGATGAAAATTTAGAATTGCACAATACACACATTCACACACACACACACACACACACACACACACACACACACACACCTACCTTAGTCTTTTCAGATTTCCTTCCAACCAAACCCACCAATGACAGAGATCAGATCTAATTTAAATTAGTTTAGCTGACATCAGCTTATGTCCAGAGTCTTGGTGTCAAAATGAAACAGAAAATTAAAACCAAACCCTCAACTTCAGCTGAATTGGCATGATAATTATCCAAATTTTCGGTTCTCCCAAGAGGACTGCGTTCAGGTCAATATAGAAGAAAAAGTGCATTGGCATGTTGATAAGAACAGGGGACAGATGACTCTGGGGTGTCCTGTTGACTGTGTGGGCTATGGAGGCAGACTATCTGTGTCTGAACCCTGACTGTGTCCCTTGCCAGAGGAGGGTCCTGGGTGGGTTCCTGGCATCTTTAGAGTTCAGCTTTCTCATTTGGGTTGTCAAGAGGATTGAATGAATTAATTCATGGAAAGCAGGAAGGACAGTCCCTGGCATATAATAAGTGCTCGGTGAAAACTAGAATTATATTATTCCAGATAAAACCAGTTCTCAGTCCAAACTACAAACCTAGACATAGTATAGTATAAGTAGAGTGTAATGATTAGAACCTTTTACTCAGATGACCTGGTTTGAAATTTTTAACTCTAGTACTTACTAGCTGGGTGACTCTGGGCAAGTTACCTAACTGTCATGTGCTTCAGTGGCTCTGTTTATAAAAGCTGCACTAAAAATTGTACTAGAGCCAGGCATGCTGGTGCAGGCCTGTAGTCCTAGCCACTTAGGATTGCTTGAGTCTAGGAGTTCAAGACTAGCCTGGGCAAAATAGCAAGACCCCATCTCAAAAAAAAGGAAAAGGATATTACTATGAATATGAAATGAGACAATGTAAAGTATCTAGCACTTATAGTAAATGTTTTATAGTAAATGTTCAATCAAATGTGGTTACTTTTCTTAGCATGCTACAAAAACAAGGTTGATTAACCTAGGATAGCTTTCCCAAATGTATAGAAGTTTCTAAAAGGTAGAGCTAGTCGGGCATGGTGGTGCACACTTGTAATCCCAGTACCTGGGAGGCTGAGACAGGAAGATCAAAGGTTCACGGCCAGCCTCAGCAACTTAGTGAAGCCCTCCACAACTTAATGAGACCCTGCTTCAAAATAAAGAATGAAAAATAGGGTAGAGCTGTAAGATTTTTCCACTTTAGTTGTTGATTAGGGGTCAAATAGCATTGCCATGGACCTCCTGGTTGGGGACAACTGTCCTCACATAAATGGGCCACAGACCTGTTGGACAAAAGGAGTCAGATATGCCCCACAGTTGGCAGCCAGTGCATGGGCATAGGACTTGACTCACAACTGGCAACGGGGAGGAACATTGTCTCTGAAGGTGGAGCGAAAGAACAATGGAAGGAGAGGGCAGAGACAGGAAGGACAAGCTGAAGGGGAGACAGACGGACAGCTGGTCTCTAGAATCTCATTCCCATCAGCCACAGTACCTCCATTTTTCCTCGCTCCTAAAATTCTTAATTACAAAATCAATGGGCCGGGGTGTAGTTCAACAGAAGAGCACTTGCCTAGCATGTGTGAGGGCCTGGGTTCAGTCCCCAGTACCAAAAAGAACATACACACACACACATGTATACATACATACATACAAGCATGCAAGCCAAGAACAACAAACACACAAACAAATTCCTTACAACCAAAAGAAACATACAAGCTGGGCACAGTGATATATGCCAGTAATCCCAGTACTTGGGAGTCTGAGACAGGAGGGTTATAGATTGAAGGCCAGCCTCAGCAATTTAGTAAGGCCCCCAGGAACTTAGTGAGACCTTGTTTGAAAATTAAAAATAAGCCGGGCGTGGTGGTGCACGCTGCAATCCCAGTACTTGGGAGGTTGAGACCGGAGGATCCGCATTCGAGGCCAGCCTCAGCTACTTAGTGAGGCCCTCTGCAACTTAGTGAGACCCTGTTTCAAAATAAAAGAATAAAAAAAGGCCTGGGGATGTAGCTAAGAGGTAAAGTGTCCTTGGGTTCCATCCCCAGTACCGCAATAAATAAATAAATAAGTAAATAAATAAATAAATAAGACCCAGGCATGGTGGTGCACACCTGTGAAATCAGTACTTGGGAGGCTGAGTCAGGAGGATCACAGGTTCAAGGACAGCCTCAACAAGTAGTGAGACTCTCATCAACCTAATGAAACCCTGTTTCCAAGTAAGAAAAAAAATTGGGCTGGAGGTGTAGCTCGGAGGTAGAATGCCTCTGGGTTCAATTCCCAGTACCACAAAAATAAATAAATAAATAAGGCTGAGGATATAGCCCAAAAGGTAGAATGTCCTTGGGAAAGAAAGAAAGACAGACAGAAAGAAAGAAAGAGGGAGGAAGTAAGGGAGGATCCATGTATTTAAGAAGTATGAATTATCCTTCTCAATTCTCCTGCCAATTAGCTAAGTCCTTCTGCAACTTATTTTCCCTCTGAAACGAAATGTCACAGCCACACCTCAAGGTGAACTGATGCCTATTGTACTCACTCAATTTCTGCTCCAACGTTTTCCATAAAATAGTGGGGCGTGGTGGTGACACACACTTGTAATTCTAGTACTTGGGAGGCTGAAATAGGAGGATCGCAGGTTTGTGGCCAGCCTCAGTTACTTAGTGAGGCCCTCTACAACTTAGTGAGACCCTGTTTCAAAATAAAGAATAAAAAATAGGGCTGGGGTGGGGCTCAGAGGTAGAATGCCCCTGGGTTCAATCATCAGTTCCACAAAATAATTAAATAAATAAACACACCACTACTTTTCCGTACATTCCTCTTTGAACAGGCACCTTTTTAGATACGCAGTACAATTTTAAATGCACATTCTTAATGAGGCAGCAAACTCCCTTTCAGGAATCAACCTTACACAAATAAAGTACTGGTTTGCAGGTACAAGAATATATATTGCACATTGCTTAGAATGTCAGAAACTGGAAATAACCTAAATGCCCCACAATCTCCCCTTATCCGTGTTGCTTACGACATTTTGTTTGGGAGGGGGAAATCTCAATGGTAAAAAGTGTTTTATGAAAACCACCGCTCATACCCAGGTGAGAGTTGGGACTTTTAGGTTCCTTCCAACAATGAAATTTTAGATGTCTTTACTCGAGGGGATGGGGAAAGCAGGAAGAAAAAAATAAAATATGTATGTCAAGGTCAAATTACCACAGGACAAGTGGGTCATTGTTAAATCTAGTTTATCCACAGAGTCAATAAATCCGGATCCTAAGCGATCCCAAGACAGATTTTGCTTGCAATCAGAGATCTCCAAGCCATAAAGTGCATCATCAGATTCACTTGGAACTCCTGTATATTGATTCACTAGTTCTGGGGTGAGGTCTTCAATGTTGCAGCCAGGTGATATAGATGCTGCTGGTCCAGGGAGTGCACTTTTGGAAAGGAGTGGATCCATTCCCATCTGCTATCTGAACTGAATCTCAGGACTGTCCAAGTTTTAGTACAGAAAGTCCTTCGTCTCAGGAAACCCCTGTGTCCCAAACAAATCAGAACAGTTGATCACCCTAGCAATTGGATTAGTTTAAAGTCAAATGACTCAGAGGCTTGGAAAGAAATATAAGTGAGTGGAGTTGGCTGGTTAGAAACTTTAGCAAACAGAAGAGCTCAAACATTCACTCACTCCGGCTTTTCCCAAGAGTCTCCAATTTGCAACCTTGGCGGGCAGAGAAGACCCCTTTGCCTCCACCCAGTGAGAAACGCTGTGTGTGTTTTCCTTGATGTCAACTGTGTGTAAGTGTCCATGGACGATGGGTCACAATGAAAATATTAGAATCAAGGATTGCCCGGAAAGAAGATTAAAAGACTTTAAAGAGAAGGGAGAGGCAAAGTCCACCCAACCACCCAAACTCACTGTGGTAGCCAACCTCCAAACTGCCCCCAAAGATTCTCAGCTTCTAGTATTCACAGCCTTAGGTGGTTCCCTCCTGCACTAGATATGACTCACCTGTGTAATCAATAGGAGATTGTGGACATATTGAAGTGTGACTTCCAAGGCTGGGTCATAGGGGACATTGAGGCCTCTGTCTTGTCCCTTTTTAGGGGGTTGCCTCCTCTGGATGAAACCAGCTGCCATGCCATGATGAGACCAAGCAGCCTGTGGAGAGGCTCAGGTAGCAGAGTACTGAGGCCTTCCGCCAACAGCCCTGTGAGTGCGCCATCTTGGAAGCAGCTATTCCCTGCTCCCGTCTCGTCTTCCGATGATTGCATTCCTGGCCAACATCTTTTTATTTTAATACCCTTTGTATACTTTAGTATATTCTACATCTTCAGGAACATTTTTAATTAACTCAAAACCAAATTCTTGCACAACATATCCCAACATATCCCAGAAAAATTGAACAGATGGAGGGCAGGAGGAGACTAGGTTAATAACCCATCTTAGCAAATTTTTCCAGTTCAAATTAGAAAAGTTTCAATTTCCAAATCTCTTTTGAAAGAGCAATATCCACACAATGCAAACAAAAATGTCTAATTAATAACAATTAACAACAAATCACAATTTTGTTAGATAAATTAACCCATTTATTATAGGCGAGGGACAACTCCAATAGTAGAGCTTCTACTGGCTTCTTGTTGTTGTTTTGTTTGTTTGTTTGTTTGTTTTTGTTTTCCCATGAGAAACAAATTTATTGAGAACCATCTTAGGACAGGGGGAAGTTTCTGAGGACAAACTGTTTCATGCTTCTCCCAGGTGGGAGCAAAGGGCACCCACATCTATAGTGTGCACACCTCCCTCTGAGAGCTGTCTGGGTCCACCCTGGACCGATGTCCACCACATGCTGCCAAGATCCATGTAGTTCAGGGTCCTCTTGCTGTCCACGTGATTGGTTTTGTCCATCTCAATGATCTGCCTTCACTGGAGACACTTTGTTGTTAAATAATTCAGGGCATCTCTGCTTCCTTTCAGAGGAGCTACTTGGTTGGATCCAGGACATATCTTTGGAGCCAGCACGCAACAGCAATGCGTTTGTATGATACGGGTCACAATTCTCCGGGTCACCCTCTTCCAGCCCTGACTGTTGCTCCAGGTATAAGCAGCAGGCTCACAATGGGGTTGCCGGATGGAGGGGAGTCTTTTTCTGCCTCTGTTCCCTGGGAAGATGAGCTGCTCAATCGTGCAGGGACTGACCTGGAGGGGCACAGGGCCATGCTGGGGGGCTATGCTGGAAGTGGATGTCCTCTTCCCCAGGCTGCCCAGGGAATGGCAGGCACCATTCTGCCACCCTTCTGCCCCAACTGCTTGTCCTCCTCAGCCAGCGGATGCTTAGAGGACAAGAATGGGAAGGTGTGAAGGGCAGTCTCGCTCACTCTGCTCTTTACAGGGAGAGTGAAGGTGGAAGAATCTGATAGGGATGGAAGTGGCCTGACATCGATGCTCAGGCCTAACCTGGAAAGCGAACCCTGCCCCCCTCTTCCCCGGCTCACCCTGTGGGACGATCAGGTATGTGACCAAAGTTTTGTCAAATGTTCTGCAGACAGCCAGGTCCGGTGTGGGTTGTAACCCAGGTAACCTATGATAGTAGGGTTCAAGTGTTTGGGAAGCAGCTGGCAAAGATTGACAGATACCCCTCACCCTGGCTCACCCATGAGTGCCCCAGGACTTGGTCAGCCTCTTGGTGGGGTCGACAGTCAACAACTGATCAATAATGCTTTGCACATGGGTGGAAAGGTGAGAGGGCATCTTGTTTCTTCCCAGCATAACCTGCTCCTGTAGCTGCTCAAAGGTGGTGCTGTTGAGGGGGGAGGCATCCGTGAGCATACCGTAGAGGAGGACACCCAGGCCCCAGACGTCACCTCGGAGCCATATGGTTTCCGCTGGTATTGCTCAGGGGCACAGAACTGGAGAGTACTGGAGAATATCTGCAGCTCCTGCTCGGTCATGACCCTGCTCCCCAGCCCAGTCAAAGACTTTGACGTCTCCTTCCTCATCCAGAATGACTTTCCCTGGCTCCAGGTCCCTGTGACGATGCCCTCCTTGTGATAATGGTGCACCACACACAGGACCTGCTTGAACAGCCGCTGGGCTTCCTTCTCCCACATGCCAGTGGGCAGCTGCCGTCCACTCAGGGGCTCAGCTGGCCCGCATTCGGGTGCGGACAGTCCTCATTATAAGCACTTCATTTAGAACAAGGGGGAGCATATACCTGCCCTTAGGCAGTGTTTTCATGGCCACCTCTGTCCTAGTGAAGATATGGCGGGCCACTATGACCCGGGCATTTTCCTGGAGGGAGGTATATACCAATGATGCCAACAATCTTGGAGTACTGAGCCATGTAGCTGTGACCCGGGTCCAGAGCCCAGAGAGGAAGCCTGGCCAACATCTTAACTGTATCCTCAGAAAAGACTTTGAATTAGAACCACTCAACCAAGCCAGTGTGCGTGCGTGCGTGCGTGTTACTGGGAATTAAACACAGGGTATTCTACATCTAGCTACATCCTCACCTCTTTCTTATGTATTTATTTTTATTATGAAATGGGGTTTTGCTAAATTGCTGAGGCTGGCCTTCAAGTTGCAATCTTCTTGTCTCAGCCTCCCCAATACTGGGATTACAGGTATGTGCCACCAGTCCTGGCTCAATTAACTACTCTCAATCATGCCCTTTAGAAATGCTCCCAAAATGAGAGGCCCAGGAAGTACCAACTGGTAACCAGCAGGACTGTAGACAAGTTTTGTTTTGCCTACATGTTCTTTAAAATATACGTTGTCCTCCAATATCTAAAAGAAATATTCCCATGAATCTGGATAACCAGTGCCTCCAAAAATAACTGAAAGAGCTTTCAACCAAGGTCTTCATTCCTTCAGGTCAAGGGCAGATCAGGGCTGAGCAGCAATGCCTACTCTAGCGGGACCCTGTATCCCCATGTCAGCACACCCACCACCTGGCTTAGGGTACATCACAGCACCAGTAACATTGCCTTCTAGTCCTCCTAAGTGGGCGTTCCTTACGTTACAGATCCAGAAACGTTTTCACCAGGGCTAGCAGCATTAGTAGCAGCTGGGAACTTGCTAAAAATGTGGATTCTTGGGTCAACTCAGAAAATCTGGGGTGGGGCCCAATAATCTGTATTTCAAGGAGCCCTCCAGGTGATTCTGACGTACGCTAAAGTCCAAGGACCCCCTTTCCTCACGAGTGAGAAGTCTTGCCTTAGAAACCATATTCTGCTATTTAGGGATGCATAAAGTCTGAGGATCCAGCTCTACCAATGTGCCGACCCAGTCACCAGGCAATTTGTACCTTCTACCAGGCTTTGGGTCAAATTCTTTGTGACCACAAACTCCAAGTTAACCCAGAACCTTCAAGATTCTCTCTCTCAGAGGTATAGTGAAGAACAAGAACTTGGAAACAATTTGCTCTCAAATTATCTGCTCATCTGTCTTTTTTTTTTTTTTTTTTTGGCCTGATGCATATATAAATAAGCAGTATAACTTTTTAAAAAAATTTATAGCCAAATTCTACAATGTGCTGGGCACATTCTCTGCTGTAGCCTAAGGTTTCTTTGAACTTTAGATTTCTCAGCTGTCATCTGATGGGCTTGAATGATCTGTCCACAATCTCCCTTCCAGCTCTGAAAGCCTGTGGCTAATTGATATTAAATGAACTTTCTATTTCAGAAAACCAAATGTCCTCATCTAGCATTAAATAAATCACAGCTGCTGGGCGTGGTGGCACTCACCTATAATCCCAGTACTTGGGAGGCTGAGATAGAAGGATCACACATTGGAGACTAGTCTCAGCAACTTACTAAGACTTTTGGTAACCTAACAAGACCCTGTTTCAAAACAAAAATAAGTAAATAAAATTGGACTTGGGGTGTAGCTCAGAGGTAGAATGCTTCTGGGTTCAATCCCCAGTAATCATACCCCAAAAAGTCATTGCTGAGCTGGGCATGGTGGCGCACCCTTGTAATCCCAGTACTTGGGAGACTGAGACTGGAGGATCACAGGTTTGCGGCCAGCCTCAGCTATTTAGAGAAGCCCTCCATGACTTACTGAGACCCTGTTTCAAAATAAAGAATAAAAATAGGGCTGGGGTGTAGCTCAGAGGTAGAAGGCCCCTGGGTTTAATCCCCAGTCTCCCCTCCCCCCCCAAAAAAGAATCATTGCTGTGTTGGACAGTATAGCTGTACTTAATGAAGAAATTGATGAATCAATACGACTGTACTTAATGAATATCTTAAATTATAAGCAAAGCACCTTGTCCTTTTTCACAGTTTGAGTGAACCTAAGACAGGCACGGTGGTACATGCCTATAATCCCAGGCTTGGGAGGCTGAGACAGGAGGATCAAAGATTTAAAGCCAGCCTCAGCAACTTAGCAAGGTTCTCAGCAACCTGGTGAGACCCTGTTTCAAAATTTAAAAAGATTTAAAAGTAGGACTGGGGATGTAGCTCAGAAGTAGGATGCCTCTGGGTTGAATCCCCAGTACCAAGAAGAGGGAGAAAAAAAAAGTGAACCTACTAGTCTGAATTTCAAATAAAGATCTCAAGGCATCTGCTATCAGGAATGAGCGCATAGATTTCTAACTCTTCACGGACCGGGAGGGCTTGGCAGCGGCGAGAAATCTTACAGTGTGGGGCGGCTTTTGTACTGAGATGCGGTTGTGGATATTGCAACACGATAACTCTCACCCAGAAAACCCACCGCGCAGTCCAGAGCTAAGTCTCCACCCCTGTCCCAGGGTTCTAACTCAAGTTGACTTTACTTCAAAGGAAGGAAAGCTTGTTTGGCCCAATACCCACGGAGCGTCCGTTTCAGGAATGTGACATGCTGTTAAACCACAGCCGTGTAAGCTTGGGGCCGCTGAGAGTTTCCAAGGATGAAAGTTTCATTTTTCAAAGGAAAACATGGCACCATGTAAGCTGGGGAAACACAAGGTAAATGGTGTCAATTGGCCCCAAGAAGCCTTCTCTCCCAACAAACGCCTACTATGCGCGCTGTGTTCTGGGGGAGGCAGGGAGGTGCGTGAGAACAAAATGACTTACAGAGTAGAATGGCAGAGCCCAGCATGAGTGCAGGTCATTGCAGGAAGACTGGGGAGAGGAGAAGGACACGATCCCTGAGGTCAGACCACTCGAATGGGCAGCGTGGGGCAGCTGGCAGAGGCTCGGGCGTGTAGGGCAGGCGCAGGCCTCTGAGGTCACAGGTCAGCCCCAGCACTCCCACCTGCACCGCAGGCCCCAAGGTTGGAGAGAATGATGGAGGAGGAGTGCTGAGTGCTAGAAGATGTGGGCACGTCCTCCCTCCCTAGATTGAGCTTAATCTATACTTTAAAGTAAAAGCATATATTCAAGTAACTAAATTAACACAGAATCAAATTTCAGAGCTTCACAACTGTTTCATTTTGGGAGAGAATGGGGGCCGGAATTTAACCTAACTTCACCCTCCCTGTCGTGATCCTGCTTCTGCTTGGATGCCTCCATTGATGGGGAGTTTATTCTCCCACCAGGGAGCCTGTTCCTTCACCAAAAGACCTCTAAGGAGGCATCTTCAGATGGCCCAACATCTCCCTCCTTCCTCTTTACCTTCCTGAGCACATGCTCTGATGTCAGAGCAAGTCTGAACCTGTGCTTACTACGATCGTGTTCCCACCGTTGGAAGGAGCCACCACACCTCGCTAAACACCCCTCATTCTTCCCACAGTGCGTTTATGGAATGGCTCCAAATCTGGTTATGGTCATTTGAATACTGAATAGGTTGCCCATGTTCTTGGAAAACTGGGGCTCCCCATCCCTCAAAACAGAGAGCAACCTTCCAGATAGAGACAGCAGCATAGGTCAGATTGCGGGAAGTGCTGGGAACCTGGGCTGGCTGACCTCAGTGGTGGCAGAGTCCAGTCAAGCCAGCCTGAGTGACCCTTTCCAGAGGGGCCAGGCAGCTGTGGCCAGGCTTGTCGTGGAGTACTTGCTAAGCTGAGAGTGCTCTGCGGCTCAGAGTGTCTTGCTTTGATCCCAGTGGCCTTGAGCCAGAGTGTGTGGACCCTGGATATCATGGACACTGGTGGGAAACCTGGCCCAATTTGGCATAGAAGGGAGAAGCCCGCCCCCTTGTGGGCATCCGGGGGGTGGCAAGGTAAGAAAAGCCC
>PVLC010008275.1:47928-59362 GCA_004027655.1 Graphiurus murinus | reverse complement strand
TAAGGTAATCCATGCCAATGGAACTCGGAGACAAGCAGGAGTAGCAACTATGATATCAGATAAACTAGACTTCAAACTCAAGCTTACCAGAAGAGACAAAGCAGGTCATTTTTTACTAGTAAAAGGAACAATCCAGCAAGAGGAAATAACAATTATCAACATCTATGCCCCAAACATAGGTGCAGCCACTTTCATAAAAGAAACTCTGTATGATATAAAGACACACATAGATCCCAATACACTAATACTAGGAGACTTCAATACTCCTCTTACATCTCTAGATCGTTCCTCTAAACAAAGGTCAGTAGAGATGCCTCAGACCTAAAGGATACCATAAACCAAACAGACCTATTAGACACATATAGGCTCTTCCACCCAACTACAACTGAATTCACATTTTTCTCAGCGGCTCATGGAACCTTCTCCAAAATAGACCACATTCTAGGCCACAAAACGAGCACTGGCAAATTCACAAAATGCAACATGATTCCCTGCATCTTCTTAGACCACAATGGAGTGAAACTAGAAATAAACTCCAGGAAGACCCAAAGTAACCGAGTAAGTGCATAGAGATTGAACACCACACTGCTGAATAAAGAGTGTGTCATAGAAGAAGTAAGGGGATAAATTAAAAAATTCCTAGAAATCAATGAAAACAGAGATACAACATATCAAAACCTCTGGGACATCCTGAAGGCAGTACTAAGAGGGAAATTTATAGCACTGAGTGCCCACATAAGAAGAACAGAAAACCACCAATTAAATAAACTAATGACACAGCTCAAACCCTTGAAAAACAAGAACAATCTAGCCCAAAAGCCAGGAGAAGACAGGAAACCACGAAAATCAGAGCGGAAATTAATGAATTAGAGAATAAAAAAAAATACAGAAGATTAACAAAACTAAAAGCTGGTTCCTTGAAAAACTAAGCAAGATAGATAAACCATTGGCCAATCTAACCAAAAGAAAGAGAGAAACAACCCAAGTTACCAAAATAAGAGATGAAAAAGGTGATATTACCCGGGACTGTATGGAAATACAGAAGATAGTCAGAAACTATTTTGAAAAACTGTACTCCAACAAAATAGAAGATCTAGAAGAAATTGACAAATTCCTAGATGCATACAACCTCCCTAAATTGAGTCAAGAAGATATCAAAAACTTAAACCGACCAAAAACAATCAAAGAAATAGAAACAGCAATAAAGAGTTTACCATCAAACAAAAGCCCAGGACCAGATGGTTTTCCAAGTGAATTTTATAAAACATTTTTGAAGAGCTAATCCCAATACTCCTCAAGCTATTCCGTGAAATAGAAAGAAACGGGACCCTTCCAAACACATTCTATGAAGCCAACATCACACTAATAACAAAACCAAATAAAGACAGCTCAAGAAAAGAAAACTATAGGCCTATATCTTTGATGAATTTAGATGCAAAACTGCTAAACAAGATACTAGCAATGCGCATTCAAAACCACATCAAGAAAATTATACACCATGACCAAGTCGGGTTCATCCCAGGGATGCAAGGCTGGTTCAACATTCGAAAAACAATACACGTAATTCACCACATAAACAGACTCAAAGACAAAAAACACATGATCATCTCAATTGATGCTGAAAAAGCATTTGACAAGATCCAACACCCATTCATGCTAAAAGCACTACAGAGAATTGGAATAGAAGGAACATACCTCAAAATCATTGAGGCAATATACAATAGGCCTACAGCCAGCATCATATTAAATGGAGAAGAACTGCAAGAGTTCCCACTAAAGACAGGAACAAGACAAGGATGTCCATTGTCACCTCTTCTGTTCAATATAGTATTTGAGAATCTAGCCAGAGCAATAAGGCAAGAGAAGGAAATCAAAGGGGTAAAAATAGGGAAAGAAGAACTAAAACTATCCCTTTTTGCAGATGACATGATACTATACTTTGAAGACCCAACAAACTCAACTAAAAAACTTATAGAACTGATCAACAAATTCAGTAAGGTGTCCGGATACAAAATCAATCTTAAAAAATCAAAATCCTTTCTATATGCCAACCACAAATCAACTGAAAAAGAAATCCAGAAAGCAATTCCACTCAAAATAGCACCCCGAAAAATAAAATATTTAGGGATAAACCTAACCAAGGAGACTAAAGACCTCTATAAAGAAAATTATAGAAAGCTGAAGAAAGAAATCGATGAAGACCTTAGAAGATGGAAGGACCTCCCATGCTCTTGGATAGGCAGAATAAATATCATCAAAATGGCCATCCTCCCAAAACTGATCTACAAATTCAATGGAATACCCATGAAATTGCCAAGGACGCTCCTCACAGACATAGAAAAATCAGTCCTTAAATTCATCTGGAAAAACAAAAAGCCCAGGATAGCCAAAGTAGTCCTTACCAATAAAAATCATGCAGGAGGCATCACAATACCTGACTTTACATTCTATTACAAAGCCACAGTAATAAAAACAGCATGGTATTGGCACAAAAACAGACACATAGACCAATGGAGCAGAATAGAAGACTCAAAAACAGACTCACAGACTTACAGTCAACTGATTTTTGACAAAGGAGCCAAAAGTATACACTGGAAAAAAGATAGCCTCTTTAACAAATGGTGTTGGCAAAACTGGTTAACTATATGCAGGAAACTGAAAATAAACCCCACTTTCTCACCCTGCACAAGAGTCAACTCAAGGTGGATCAAGGACCTGGAAGTCAGACCAGAGACCTTGAAGCTACTTGAAGAGGGCATAGGACCAAAGCTTGAACACATAGGCACAGGTAAAAACTTTCTCAACAAGACCCCATAAGCACTTGCAGCTCAAAGGAGGATCAATACATGGGATTGCATTAAACTGAAGAGCTTCTGTGCAGCAAAGGAAACTATCAAGAACCTCAACAGAGAGCCTACAGAATGGGAGAAAATTTTTGCCAGTTACACTTCAGATAGAGGTCATATAGCAAGGATATACAAAGAACTCAAGAAAATTGCAACTAAGAAAGCAAATAACCCAATCAAAAAATGGGCAAAGGATCTAAATAGACAGTTCACAAAAGAAGAAATACAAATGGCCAATAAATGTATGAGGAAATGTTCCACATCATTGGCAATCAGGGAGATGCAAATCAAAACTACCCTGAGATTTCATCTAACTCCAGTCAGAATAGCAATCATCAAAAACACGAACAACAACACCTGCTGGCGAGGGTGTGGAGAAGTGGGAACCCTAATTTATTGTTGGTGGGATTGCAAACTTGTGCAACCACTGTGGAAAACAGTATGGAGGACCCTCAGACAAATGAGTGTGAACCTACAATATGACCCAGAAATACCACTACTGGGTATATACCCAAAAGAATGGAAACCAAACTATCAAACCAGACCCATGCATGTGTATCTATGTTTATAGCACCTCAATTCACAATAGCCAAACTATGGAAGCAGCCAAGATGTCCATCGACAGATGAATGGATTACAAAACTATGGGATATGTACACAATGGAATTTTACTCAGCCATAAAGAACAAAAATCGTGTTCTTTGCAGGGAAATGGATGCAACTGGAAAATATTATGTTAAGTGAGATTAGCCAGTCACAAAGAGTAAAGAAGCATATGTTCTCCCTAATATGCGGATGCTAGGGAGAAGATGGGGCATAGGAGGGCCTCCAAATGAAAAGGAGAGATCCTCGATAAGCAAAGAAGTTGATTTAACTGTAGAGGAGGCACGGGGCAGAGGGACACCCTAAGGCACATGATGTACTTACACAATCATAACAAGGTCACTCACTGAACTTAACCTGAGGGGGAGGGAGGTCGAGGGAGCGGGGTGGGAACTAGGGAAGGGTTCAAATGAAAATGGTGTGCAAATATGTTGTTAACAACTTGTACTTAACAAAGATGTATGCTATATTGCATGAATTACTACAATAAAAAATAATAAATAATAAAAAAGAAAATGCTCAGTGGCAATGATAAAAGAGGGTATGACTTTCTTTCCAGCTGGCAGTTGAACTATATGCTCACATAAACCTGGCTTTGCTGTAAAAATGGGTGATGGAGTCTTTCCCTCAGATTCCAAAGAGATAACTAGAAAGCCAGGCAGTATGTGGCAGGGTAGGAAGCCCTGGGAGCAGCCCAAGTGAGGGAATTTATGAATTTTTGAGGATAAATTCAAGGTTGCAAGGAAAACCCCTGAGATTTAGAGATGCCAGAAAAGTGGAATGACCATGAGGAAAAACTGCAAGCTTGCAAGTCATGGATTCAGGCTGGAAGAAGAAGTACACTGCCTGTTGCAATCAACCAGGCCACAGGGGTGGGGCTGCCAAGGCCTCTTGGAGATCATATCTCACCATCATGTGTCCTGTATGGCAGAAATGGAGTTATAGTATCAAATGCGGAGTTTTAGGATCAAATGCTTGCTCTGCTGAATTTCAGTATTGTTTTGGTCCCATTCTTTCTTTCCATGGCCTTATTTCTCCTTTTTGGAGTACAAATTTTTAATCTGCACCATTGTACACACACACACACACACACACACACACACACACACACGTGTGTGTGTGTATATTTATATATACATACATACCTGCTTTTTGTTTTTCCTGGGATTCACAGCCAAGAGTTTACTATGAGTCTCAGAAGAGACTTTGGGCTTTCGATTTTTGAGTGATGCTGGAATTGTTAAGACTATCAGAACTCTTGGAGATGGACTAAATGTATTTTTGCAATGAGGTCTAGGGAGCCAGGGCCAGAGTGTAATGATTTGGATTAATAATGTCCCCCTAGCCCTCATGGAAACAACAAAATAGCAATGTAGGAAGTAGAACTTGGCTGCTAAGGAGGGGTCCTTGGGGATTATATGACTCCTCTTCTCCATAATCTTTCTTGGCTTCCAGCCTCCATGATGTGAAAGTGGAGTCTTGTTCTCTCCCTCTCTCCCATTCCCACCACCATGGTCTGATTTAGGTAGATCTGACATGAACATGGACTGAATCTCCAATTACTGTGAGCAAATAAATCTTCCTTGCTCTAAGCTCTAATTTGTGTTTGTCAGACTTATTGGTTCAATAGTCAGAATGTTGACTGAGACAACAAAGATATAAAACTTACAAGTAATATGAAGATATTCATCAGGGAACTACAAATTAAAACAACAATTAAATACCACTCTTCATTCACCAATTAGAATGACCAAAAAACTCACAATACTGATAAAACTGAATGCTGATAAGGATATGGAGAAACAGGAACTCTCATATACTCCTGGTACAAACACAATGTGTTACAGCCGCTTTGAAATATAGTTTGATTTCCATAATATAAGAAAACATAAATTTACCATATAATCCAACAATCATACTGTTTGGTAGTTGTTTTATTATTTTTTATTTATTTTTATTTTTATTTTTATAGCACTGGGGATGGAACCCCAGGGCATTCTACTTCTGAGCTATACCCATAGCCCTATTTTTTTTTCTTTATTTTGAAACAGGATCTCACTAAGTTGTGGAGGGCCTCACTAAGTAGCTAAGGCTGGCCACGAACCAGAATCCTCTTGTCTCAGCCTCCCAAGTACTGGGATTAGAAGCAAGTGTGTGCCTCTTTGGTACTTTTTGAAGTGAATTAAAAACTTATGTCCATAGAAGTATCTTCATACAGATTATTATAGTAATAATTTTAAGGAACTAAGATATCCTTTAGTATGTGAATTGATAAATAAACTATGGCTCTTTCATAAAATTGTGGCAAGGAGTATGGCTCAGTGATAAAGCACTTGCCTAGTAAATATGAGATTCCCATCTTGAGCTCCAACAATGCAAAATAAAAACGAGAAACAGACAATGGAACTTTATTCTGAAATATAGAAATTGGCTATAAAAACATGGAAAGACAGTGAAAATATCAAAGCATACTGCAATGTGAAAGAAGCTATATAAAAGCCTACTTACTACATGATTCCAACTATATAACATTCCAGAAAAAGCAAAAATATGGAGATTTTAAAAAATTAGTGACTTTTGGGGGCATTCAGAATGATTAGGCAGAACACAGAGGATTTTTAGGGCAATGAAATTTTTCTGTATGATATTACAGTGGTGGATACCAGCCATAATACATTTGTAAAAACCAATAGAATATACACCACCAAGAGTAAATCCCAATGTAAACAATGCACTTTGGACAATATATGTGACAAGATAAGCTCATCAGTTATAACAAATGCACCACTCTTATGGGGGATGGTGATAGTACAGGAGGATATAAGTACATGGGAACAGTGGAATTGAGAAATTCTATATTTCTTTTCAATATTTGTATGAATCAAAAACTTCCCTAACATTAAGATTATTATGTTATACAAAGACTGCTTGTATATGTTTTTCTGTGCTTTCGGGGTGATGTTCCCTTTCAACTGTGCTTCAAAATTGTATTTTTCCCTCCTTTTCTTTGAATTGCATGTGGGGAGATTTACTTAGGGTTTCAGTTTTCACAAAAGCTGAAGTTCTATGCTCTGTTTTACTCTTTGTTTGGATGTTTATAGCTCTTCCCTTTCAGAACTTAACTTTATTTTTGTTGCTTTCTGTTTAGCACCTAGTTTCATCTGGGGAAAGAATTTGACATCATAGCAGGTCACCTCAATATTCTCCTGTTCCCTTTTGGCTGTGCCAAATAGTTACCTAATCAATTTCTGGTTTTTTTTTTTTTTTCTTCTTTCTTTTCCCCCAGAACATTACATAAAACTTCCACTAAAAGCATCTGTTAATCCAGCAATCTACTTCAGTGGTCTGTGAATTAATTTTCCATTGGCAATTAAGAATCACAGCCTATAAAATTGCTTCATCTATCATTTTATGGCTTCCATTTTGGTTTCTAAAACTTGTATTATTTGAATAAATTTGAAAATATAGTAACTACATAAGTTCTGTCTGTGGCTTGTTAGAAACTACCAAGTTTTCTTTCCGGTCAACTCAGTCTCAGAACTCTGGACTTAGAAGGAAAGGGTGGATCTGAGTTAAATCTATTCCTCATTATCTTCATTGGAATTGTTTCCTCCTTTTTGGCAGATGGTTATTTTGAATGAACATTAATGCTAGTTGATCTGCCAGTCTAGATAAATTCAACCATGTCTCTCCAATCCCTGGTCACCTGACAGTTCTAGCAGAAGATCAAAATGTCCCCAGGACTGACTAGCTCTGAAAGTCATCACTGACACCAACACCACATGCTGAGCGATGCTTTGTCTGGTGTCAGCTGACAAGAAACTTGTGCTTGCATAGTGACTAGATTATACCCAAGGAAGCTTGGATTTTCCTGATGACCCACTAGACAATCTGTAATATTAAACAAAATGGGTATCTAGGTCATTGATGCCAGAAGGAGAAGGCTCTGATGAAGGATATAAAGAAGGCAGGAAAGAGTCATCAAATGAATTGCTCCCTTTCCCCCTCTGCCTATTTCCAAATTCAAAGGTTTCAATGTATTCTCTCTGGAAATGTTCCATGAAATTAAGAACAAAATTTAGTATGAAGCAAGTTTTGGCCAGCACTGGAATACACTACCTTGTGTTTGCTCCTCCACTTTCCTTGCTTCACTTTCCTTTATCCTTGACTCTTACTTCGCTAGAGTTGTATTTCCGAATAAAACATTAACCTGGTAGTTTTTACAGCAGGTTCTGTTTTCAGACTAATTAGGATAAATGGATTGTGTGTGTGTGTGTGTGTGTGTGTGTGTGTGCATGCATGTATGTGTATGTGTATTTCACAACAATTTCTTGCTCCATATCTTATTGCAGCATGTAATTAATATTATTCCTGACTGGGTTTTATTATATATATTTTTTGCATTTGCATAAATGCTATGCAAATATCATTTCTGGTTATTTCCATGGGTTACTTAGAAAGGATTGCTATGAGACTCTAATTCATTAGCATTTTGTTCCAGTGTATAAACATTTTATTGTATCATTTTAAACACATTGTTATTTCTCTGATCAAATAGTTTTTTTTAAGAAAACTGAACAAAGGGCAATAAATACAAGAGAAAATGTGGGGTATTTTTAGCATGTTTGTTTTTCTTTTACAAAATATTGACTCTGCTTTCACCACTGAAAGTGAATTCCACAGTGAAACTCTTTCTGTTCTTATTTCAATAGGAGTTTCATGTGTTTGAAGGTGGTTTATATTTTAGTTTGTAGAAGAAAGTAAAACAGAAAAATGTTGGTTTATTATTGTCAGATATGAATTTAAGATTGGGTAACTTAAAATAAATTGTAAATGTAAGCTGAAATTTCTGCATACTTATTTATTAATTGAAGACAAATTATATTTCTTAAATTAATTATAGTGAGTAGCCAGATGGTCCATTATACTTAATCCTAAGTGGCAGAGAGTGGTAATGCTCAAAGATATGTTTCTTCTCTTCTCCTTGACTACACAGATAGTCCACCTTTATTAGTCCATTAGTTTATGTAGGTATATGTGTTTGAGGTTAGGCCAATGGAGTTCAGTTGGATGTGATATACTATGTATATGCCATATGTACTTTGAAAGCTTCTCTGCGTATCTACATGCCTTCTGTCTTTACCTGCCAGTCATTATGATTTGGAGCATTCAAGGCAGAACTTAGATAGAAAGTATCAACATTCCAGAAGGATGGGTGGAACCGATTCCTGACTTCCTACCCACCAACAATATTGGAATATATGGTAATTAAAAAAATAATAATACTTTTGTTTGCTAAGACATTGGATTTTTAAGTTATCTACAGTAAATTCCCTAATTTATTTATCCAGCAACCAAAAGTCACATTATAGCATAGGGTATATTGCAAAATAATTAAAGAAAAGTATATTTAGTATTGATGTCATGATGATCATATTAATGTAATTGCATGAACTATAAAAAGTCCTAATTGAAATCCCAGTATTCGGGAGGCTGAGACCTGAGGATCCCGGTTCGCGGCCAGTCTCAGCTACCTAGTGAGGCACTCCGCAACTTAGTGAGACCTGGTTTCAAAATAAAGTATAGCTCAGAGGTAGAATGACCCTGAGTTCAATCCCCAGTACAGAAAAAAAATCCTAATTGAAAATCTTGTCATTTTGTCTTATATATGTATTGTCTAATTAAAATACAATTTATATATTTCATCTATAGTAAGCTTATAAATATTGTGTCAATAAAACTTGAGAATGTTCTTCCTCCAAAACCACACATATGACAAAATATAAAAGATCTTTCAAACCTATTTTTCTTATATATTTATATAATCCTACTATATTGGAATTTGAGTGAATAACACTATTAAATCATGTAATGGGTAAAATACAAATAATCTTCAACAATTAAAAGATATTTATGATAAATACTATATTAAATTATTTTAAATAAAAAAGAAATATAACATCCAGAAGTTTTTACTTAGTCAATTTATTTTTCTTGCCATTTCATATGTACTGCATAAGACTGACAAAGAGCTATTTAAATTTTTGCTTCAAAATTGTGAGTTGATCGCAAACTGTAAGATTTATTTTAAATGCTTAGATAAAAGTTTTAGAAAGATATTTTCAAATTATCCCCAAAGTAACAAAGCCATGAAGAATAGTTTTATAAAATTAGAAATTATGGGAAATCCTGGGAATAGAGAAATTCTATCCAACTTTGCTGAAAATGAAAATTCTGACCTAAAATAAAAGGACTCATTCTTCAAAGAATTTAAGGATACAAAGAGTTCTTTCCACACAGAAGTGAAAGATACAAAAACCTGCAGCCTTAGAAGAAGTTAGCTAGGGACTCAGTTGAGGTACAGATGGATGTTACTAATAGAAGAGATATCCTTCCTGCACCTGCACTTAAGGCAGTAAACCCAGGCAGGAACAGTATAAGCAGACATTTATTCAAGAGTGGGGAGTGAATGACACTTCTGGGAAAAGGGAAGCAAAAATACCCAGGAAATTAGCTGGTCTTCTGCTTTCTCCACACTCGCTGAAAACAGCCTCCACTCAATCTACAGCAAATGCTACCACCTCAGTTAATCAATGTGCAGAAAAAAAAAATACGGTGTGAAAATATACTGTTTGAATCTAACAAAGAATGTCACTGAGGATAAAAATCTCACAATTGAGAATCATCAAAGTGACATCCATCTCCACAAATGAAGAAACTTACCTCTAATCTGTAGAGTAAATGTAATAAGGAAAATATAACTTTAGAATAAAGTCAGTACTAAGCCTCTGAAGATTTGCAGTAATGCTATATCTATTAAAAGGAATCACAAAATTTTAAATTCTGATCATTTAAATGCTTAGGAAACAAAAGAATATGTTGAAAGAAAGGTTAATCATTGAGCTAAAAATTTAAAGAAAAGCATTTTCATGGCTTTGATACATCTTGAATTGACTTTTGTGGAGGGTGAGAGATAGGTATCTAATTTCATTCTTGTACATCGGAATATCCAATTTTCTGACCATGCTTTGTTAAAGTCTGTCTTTTATCTAATATATGTTTTTGGCATCTTTGTCAATAATCAATTAACTATAAGTGTGAGGATTTTACTCTGATTTTTATAGTGTATTCCATTAGTCTATGTGTCTATTTTTTGCCAATATATTGGAGTTTTTGTTACTATAGTTCTATAGTATAATTTGAAGTCAGGTATTCTTATGTCTCCAGTATGGTTTTTGTTTCTCAGAATTGCTTTGGTTATTACGGGTCCTTAAGAAAATGTGGCATATACTCACAATGACATTTTACTCAGTAATAAAGAAGAATAAAATTATATCATTTTTAGGAAAATGGATGGATAGTGAGATCTGCCAATCTCTGAAGGCCAAGGAGCATTTTTTTGCTCATATGTGGAAGCTAAAGAGAAAATAGGAAACAAAAAGGACTTAGTCAAATGATGTCAGAAACTGGGAGGATTGTAGGAAGAGGATTGAAGAAAGGGGATGGGTAGAGCATAAATGGGTATTGAGGAAGGAAACAGTTCAAATAATGCTATGTCCACATGTAAAGGTATCAATACCAATCTGGCTAACATATAAGGAGGGAGGAGGAAGAGGCAGGGAAGGATGCAGAAGGAAATACATGCTCCAAATGCTTGTGCATATATGTTTGTATCACTTTGAATCTATGATGTATAATTACAATGTACCAGTACAAGTATACAGAAAATAATTTCTGTATATACATTAACGAGAAGAAAGGCATTTCCATAAAAAGCAAAACAAACAGCCGGGCGTGGTGGCACACGCTTGTAATCCCAGCATTCGGGAGGCTGAGACCGGAGGATCCGGGTTCGCGGCCAGCCTCAGCTACCTAGTGAGGCACTCTGCAACTTAGTGAGACTCGGTTTCAAAATAAAGAATAAAAAATAGGGCTGGGGGTATAGCTCGGAGGTAGAATGCCCCTGAGTTCAATCCCCAGTACTG
>PVLC010008275.1:0-39627 GCA_004027655.1 Graphiurus murinus | reverse complement strand
GTAGTTTTGTAATCCATTCATCTGTCGATGGACATCTTGGTTGCTTCCATAGTTTGGCTATTGTGAATTGTGCAGCTATAAACATAGATACACATGCGTCGGTATGATAGTTTGGTTTCCATTAACAACTTTAAAACTTTGTTAGCTGAATCAAAAATGATAATGATATCTGAAACCACTCTACAAAGTTTAAATGAGATAACATGTATAAAATACATACTGCAATACCTTGTATATTTTCTTCATTCATTCAACAAATATTTGTTGAAGTATTTGACTTCATTTAGTGTAAATTTATAAATGCTCTTTTAAGAGATGAATAACTGATAAATTTATAAGCTTTTGCTGTAGGACATAAGACATTAATATTTTCTTCCTGCTTTAATTCATTTGTATGAGTATGAAATGAGAAAAAATGTGCTTATGTGCATGTATAACATAATTTTCCCTAATTTTAAAGCTCAACACTTACAAGTTAAAATGCAAATATCAAGAATGGATTACATGCCAAATCTAAATTGAAATACCATGAAAAACGTTTGCTTCTACAAATATGGAGTAGATGTATGTTTTCTTATTGTTCTCACTATATAGAATTAAAGCCTGGGTATGATATATAAAACAATGATAAGAGGACTTTTATAGTTTGGGAGAAGATGGAAAATCCCAGAAGTGACAATGGTAAGTTTTCTTTTTGCCTTATATATTCCACATTTGGAGTTGAATAAACCAGAGACTCTAAATGCTAACAGCTGCAGAAGACAGAGACTGACAGACAGACAGACAGACAGACAGACACACACACACACACACACACACACACACACACACACACACACACACACACCTGCTATTACTATCCAAATAATCAGGGAAGGAACAATGCAGCAATACAGAAAACATTTAGACAATAACCACTTTACTCCTATCAAACACCAAAATATAATTATGGCCCCATTCCCAATAACATCAGAAGAGCCAAGTAAGTTAAATAGATATCAACTCTGTAATGTAGCATCCCAACTATCCTCATGGAGTAGAATAAGAATGCTTAGGGTGCCATGACTAAAAATGGTAACCAAATAACCAGCTGGTTATAAACCCGACTTTCTATCTCTAACCAGTATCATTTGAGATCATGGAGAGAGGAGAATGAAATTCTACAGAATGCTTTCACCCTCACCTAAAGTAACAAGAAAACCCTATCCAGTCCCCTGTGAGTGTTTTCAGAGGAGTGTAGTGGAGGGTCTAGACTTTTACCTTTTACCTATGGTAATGAGATCACATATCCTCTGTGGTGTAAGTGTAGAATGCAAGATGAATTGCAAAGAGATATTCCAATCCAAGGGGGATCAGTGAAGGTGTAACCGAATAAACTACATTGTTTACTAAATATTTATCAACTTTCAGAATTTAAAAGTATCTTCAAATTAGTTCATGAATTTTTTCTCATTGTCTCCTATGAAAATCTCACCTTTAATGTCACAGAAGCAAGACTGAATTCTAGATATCTAAGCCCCCATCCAAATAAGAATCTTTCCACTAAGTAAAAAGTAGTGACATATGAAAAAACTCCCTGGATTTTCTTAAGAAATCTAATTCTAACTTCTTAGATGTTGCACAGCAACAGTGTTAAGTGTCATCTAATGCTATTATTTCTCCTACTTTAGCAAACCCATCTAGTACATGGCACCTATGACAGGCTGAATAGATATCGGGTTCACATTATTTGCAGGACTTTGGCTCTCCATTTTTTGCCACATTAATACTTTATTGCATTCATCACATCTTTCTATTTCCCCAGTGAATATTCAGTTCCTTGAATTCAAAGACTCCATCTTATACAGGTTTGCATCCCTAGCACTTACACAGTGCTTGGCTTCTGGCAGGTCCTCAAAACAGATGTATTAATAGAACCAACTGGTCTAAGAAGAGGCACAGAGAGAGATATAAATTACTAATTATTGGAAAGTGCCTTACAGAGTAGGATTCCTTTCATTTAATATGCTTGCTTATGGCCAGAAATACCTATGAGTCAGAAAGTAGCCACACCGCCTCTCTGGAGCTACATCTTTACTTAAATTTCTCCATGAAGATTGGAGGAAATTAGATGATCAATAGTTCTTTAATGTTTGTGAGGAAGGTGAAAGACAGGAGTAAAATAATATGAATTGCAAATGGTCAGGATTAAGTGTTGAACTGTAATGTTTTTTTTAATAGCATTTATTATTGTGGTATTTTTATTTTCATCAGGCTTATAATTTTCTTGATCAACTACCAGGAAGAATAAGCACAATCTGGTTTCTTAACTTATCCAGATAAAGACCACCAGTTTCTTAGACAGGTGTATGACAATCAAAAGTTGCTTCCATTCCAAGGTGGTGTAGGAAGGAAGAAAGAAGAAAGGAGAAAGCTCAGGGAAAGTCATATAAATGAAAATATGTACAAATGCAATTTTTCCTCTTTATGCATGCATGTATCTCTGGAGGAATTATGATATCTTATCTGAAGATGCTGATATCAGATATCAGTGCCTTCAAATAAACCATTAATGCCTGCAGTAAAATGATTTGAGTACAATCTTAAAAGCAGGTGGTTTTACTGTTGAAAATACAGAATATCCTTCAGCTAAAATGGAACAGAGAATGGACTGGTCTGCCAAGAATCCTAACAATCCAATATTTACAGTGTGGGACAGGAATAACAATGGCTTTATTTGGACTGAGCTGATGGGATTTTGGGGTTCTGTTAACCAGAAGAAATTTATAGGAAAAAGAATATGACCATTTCAAGCATATGAATTCTTAGAAGAAGATTATCACTAAGGCCTAATAAAAATATGTAATATGCCCACAAATTAATCTTTGTATTAAATAATTATTTTCCTAATTATTGCTGTCTATGTGTGTTATCTCTTGAAGAATAATTACTTGGAACTCACCTATCATGATTGTGAATCAACCCGGTTATTAGTTATATTTCCCTATAAGTCAAAGCAAAAATACAACACCATTTCTTTCAACGTACTTGTCTACAAAGCATTGTATCTTATACTCAGGACTTTCTTTTCTATGAGTCTATGACTCAAACTTAAAAGTTAATTGAAATTTTTATACTATTTAGTTAATGTATAATCCTTGTTTGTTAAACCACTAAAACTAAAATAAGCAATTCTGCATTTCTCAAACTTGGTTATGTATCTCCAGGAAGCATTCAGACATATGACATGAACAAATAAACTAAAAAAACTATAGTGTATCATAAGAGAATTCTAAAGTATCTATTGTATTAGATTGTGATAAAACATTTTTTACATGAGTTATTAAACTATTCATTTGAACATGTTGAAAGACTCTTACAGTTAACACCTTGCTTTATTGCTCTAATATACTTTCAGACAACCTTTGACTTTTTTTTTTTTTTTTTTTTTTGCAGTACTGGGGCTTGAACTCAGGGGCGTTCTACCTCCAAGCTACACCCCCAGCCCTATATTTTATTCTTTATTTTGAAACGGGGTCTCAATAAGCTGTAGAGGGCCTCACTAAGCAGCTGAGGCCAGGAACTGGGTTCCTCCCGTCTCAGCCTCCCAAGTACTGGGATTACAAGCATGTGCCACCACGACCTGCAGCAACCTTTGACTTTTAAGGTGTGTATTTATTAATAGTTAATGTACTTGTCAATGTTTGGATTTAAGATGTCATTTCACAACTTTTTTTCTGTTTTTCTACTGTTATTGTGTTTTTTATTTTCTTCTTTCTTGACTTCTTTTGAATTATTTTGATATAATTTTAATTCCAGTTTATTTTAACAAGTGGTTTTTTAGGTAAATCTTTTAGCCCTATTTTTTGTGTTTAAGATTACATTACACATTCTTAATGTATTAAGGGCTTGCTTCTATAGCAATGTTACAGGTCCATTGTTGTATCACTTGCAATCATGTAGGTCCATTTGCCACACCCTCTTTGTCTTTATGTTAAAGTTTTCATATCTACTACATCACATATTTTGTGAAAGCCAAATGACAATCTTTTGAAAATAATCTATATTTTACATTTGATATAGTATATAGCATAAATAATTAATTATAAGTCACATATTATGAATAAAAGTTTTATTTATAATAGTTTGTGTTTTAAAGAAAATAAAATTGATAGTGCTTTTTATTCATTTCTAAAATGAATAAATGTGAAGTAGAGCTATGTACTTCCCATTGTCTGAAGAGATTCCTTTTACATTATTCCTTTTTGCAATATAGATTTATAAGCATTGCATTTTTAATTCTAATGAATTATTTTAATTTATCTAAATTAAAATGTATTTTAGTTCACCTTCATTTAAAAATATTTTGCCTGAAAATAATATGCTAGGTTGACATTTTTTCCCTAATCATTTTAAAGATATTTTTATTATCTTCTGGAGCCCATTGTTTCTGGTAAGGTTAATAATCACTCAAATTTTCTGTGTTGTATATAATGTGTGGCTTTGTCTGATTGCTTTAAAATATTCTTCTTATACTTCATTACCATCAGTTTGATTATTATGTTCATGGCTATGATTGTCATTATCCTCCTTGGTTAACACAGAGCTCCTTCACTTTATAAAGGTATGTACTTTACTATATTTAAAACTTCTCAGTCATTATTTCTTTAGAATCATAATTTTATTTTCTTTTTCTTAAAGGGTAAGGCCCTTTGTTATTGTGTCACAGGTCTTGAAGCCCTGCTAATTTTTAAATCTTATTTTTCTATTTCCTTTTGTTTCTCAGATTGGTTAAATTTCATTGCCCTATATTTTTAAAAAGCTCTCCTTTTGGTATTTCTCTTCTACTGTTAAGTAAACCTAGTGAATATTTTTTTTTTCATAATGGATTTTACAACTCTAGAAATTCCACTTCTTTCTCATGATTTCCATGTATATCCTGAGAAATACTATGCCTGCACTTATGGATTTATTTTCTTTTATGTCTTTTATTTTCTCATATTAATATTTGGTTCAGATCAAGATATGTTTATGGTTTTTATTTATGTCTTTGAAAATAGATTACATTTGCCTATAACATATAATAAATAATTAAGATTGCATCATAGACATTGTTATGCATTCCGTTATACTCTTCCAAAGTGTTTGTTCCATTTGTTTGTTTCTGGAGACATATAACTTAGTTGAATCCAAAATACAATTCTGTCTCTTGGGCATGCACTTCAGTCTAAGTTCAGTTTTTTTGGCTCTGGATGAGCTACTCAGAGTCTATTCCATGAATGTGTAGTTTGGAAGGCAGGATAGAAATGGCAGATGTTATACAGAATTGAGATTCATTCTTTCTCTCTTCTAGGATTACTCCCCTTCTTTCCAATTATTGTAATTGCCTCAAGTTAAAACATTTAACTTTATAAATTAGTAAGTCTAAAGTTTCTTCTTCAAATTAAAAACTATGTGACACTAGAGTGGGGCTTCTCCTTAGGATAAAGGATGTAAAATAAAAACATATACATATGAACATAAACTCATGAAGAATGGAGTCACCTTGTGCATTCTCTTTTCCAAATATTATCTCCTTTTCATCAGCTGTGGTGGCTCTCACTGTTATTTAGATATTATGATGGTTTTATACTTACTATGTAATGAGGGTTGGTCAATAATGAACTTTCTTGGCCATTGCCTAAAGCAGAACCTTAAAGATAAATTTCTTGAATATAAAATGAATGCAATATAGGCAAGAAAAAATAAGATTAACACATCCCATGGTATGTCTGGACTGTGGAGTTGGTCAACTATCAGCACAAATGAAAAAAGGTCCAAGTAGGTCTTGAAGTTGATCCTGTCTACACTGTCCCCAACTATTGCCATTATGCACATGAATTTTTATGCAAATATCAAACCAGATTTTAAAAATATTTTCCAAATATTCCATAATTTACAATTCCACAATTATACAATCCACAATTCAACAATTTACAATCAATTTAGAAGAAAAATTAAACTCTTAGAAACTAATTGTTTTGCAAAGCATCCTGAAAAACAAAGAGGATTTCTCATTCCATTCTTTTTTTTTTTTTTTTTTTTTGCAGTACTAGGGATTGAACCCAAGGACATTCTAGCTCCGAGCTATATCCTCTGCCCTATTTTTTTATTATTTATTTTGAAACAGGGTCTCTCTAAGTTGCGGAGTGCCTCACGAGGTAGCAGAGGCTGGTCACAAACCCAGATCCTCCAATCTCAGACTCTCAAATGCTGGGATTACAAACATGCGCCAGTACGCCCGGCTCCATTCCACTCTTAATACCTCTTTGTGCTTCTCTGCATTCAGTAGCATGGCTGTGAATTGATTCTGGAAAGAGTACTTTTCATTGGAAGATAATCCCTTTTTAACAAATACTGTGGCTAGTACAGTTGATAAGGTACAAAAACTTTTTTAAGTTTTAAATAATAAACAACTTATACTTAAGTGTTTGAGAATGAATATATGTTATTGATTTTTATTACATTTTATTGTGTATATTTAGGGTATAAAATATGATGTTATGGGAAATACCAGATTAATGAAAGTATTACTAGAGTGAAGAAAATTATTATATCCACTATTTCATAGTTACTCATTTATTTTGTTATGGTAAAAGCAGCTAAAATGTGTTTACTTACAAAGGATGCTATATAATTGTATCACTTAATAACCCTCATGTTATACTTTAGATCATTAGACTTGCTTATCCTAAATATCTGATGCTTTGTATCTTATCTACATCTGAAGATGTTTCTCTTTGGTTTTTTGTGGTTGTTACTTCTTTGTTTTATTTTGCTTTCTGGTTATTTTAAATATTCTACTGGAAATTTTGCCTGTGATTATGTCATGATCACATTATCTGCCTTGGATAGACTTTTCAAGGGAACTTCATTTCTAGAAGAGGAAGTCTTTATAGTGATGAGATGAAAGGAAGAATGAAGCTTTCATTTGAGTTACTTACTTAGAAAGCAGAAAGTGCAGGCAGCTTAATCAATCATGCAATTTTGCATGTTCTCAGACAGAATAAGTTACTGTATTAATATACCTTTGAGAAGAGAATGTTGGACATTATATTAGTAAAGCTAACAGTATTATCTTCAATATTTTTTAAATACCCGCTGATGTTTTTTGACTCTGAAGTGTTTCTGACCTGAAGATTGCAGCTGTATGTCAGTCACTGACCCTCTGTTCTGTAAATTCTACCTGAAGGGATTTTTATCTTTTTAAATTTATTTGGGTGATGTTATTCCCTATAGGCTATGATAAATTCAAGTAAAAACACTAGCACTGAGAAAAATTAAAATTAACATCATGACAGTATTTTTATATCTTGTTCATTTACTATAATCTTTAGTGAACTCACCACAGACTGGCACCATGACTGTATTATAAACACATAGATGGACTACAAGTGTTCCTATTTTGAGAAAGTTCTATAAATAATGTGGTCATCTATGTATTCTATTTTTATTATTATCTCAATTTTGACTCAGTCTCAAATATTCTTTTAGCATAATAATATGTACATATTTTTTATCTAGTAGTTAATTCTTTGGAAGCAATTATTTTTTGGAATTCTTTGCAAATCAGTAAACATGTGTTAGTAATGATCATAAAAAATGAACATTTTTTATCTCTTCTAAACCAAACAAATTTTTGTAATGAAATAAAAATGCAAAACAAATGTTTTCTAGCTATTATTCTCTTAATTTGAAGTTATTATTTTCTCTTAAGGAAGGAAAAAATGTGAATTTACAAGGACTATAACTTAAAATTTTTAATGGTCAGGCTTTTTCATATTAAGTCTTACTTCAGTGACCAAGTGAGTCTAAAAAATTTTCTCAACTTCTATTCTTTGGAAGGGTAGAAATCATGAAAATCATTTGTACTTTGAGTAAAGGATAATTGTAGAAAGTTGATTTTTTTAACCTTTTTTTTTTTAGTCTCTAACATAAAAGTTTTGCTGGGTAGTCAAAGCAGACATAGGTCCTACTAGCAAGGTGATACCTTTCTGAATATTCCACCTGATACTTTGTGAATTATGGGACTTCTCTACACTGTCTAGTGGGGATATAAATAATTCTCAATCCTATGTGCAGTCTTGTGTGAATTTAGAGGGATGCCCTTTCCAAGTTCTTTCTGTGTTTCTTGCCCCAGACTCAGGTGTCTCCATCACACATCCTTGCTCATCAGTGCTATCGCTTCCATCTCTCTCAGCTCCTTCTCCTTAGGTATATCACCGCCACCCACAGAACCTTAGCTAGCCCAGTCTCCTCCACTCCCCAGTCTGTCTTCAGCTCTAGAAGACTGCCAGGCTCTGCTTGGATTCTCTCTCCTTGCCTTTGGCCTGGACATTCTTTCCAGACCACAAGCTAGAACAATTGTAGTGTTTTTTTTGTTTGTTTGTTGTTTGTTTGTTTGTTTTTCTTTTTCAGGAATTACTGTTCTTCCTTGCCTGAAAGTCAATGGCTAAAAATTGTTTTGAAGATCTTGTCTTGCTTTTAAGTTGTACCCTGCAGTGGATAAAAACTGTCCTTTGCGCTCCACTTTAACCAGAAATGCTAGGCTTTTGCTAAGTCACTTAAAGGATTACTTTTCATGGTCCTAAAATTTAATATGAATAAAATGTTATTTAGATGTATAGTGACATATTTAATTATTCCTCATATTTTACCCTTAACTTTATAATGATTCCTTTGGCTATTTAATGTTACAATTAATACATTTGTAATAAATATTAGTTTCTCAAATGATTTATTCTAGGTAATTATTAGAAGTAAATATTATTGGCAAAGCATATTAGCATTTTAATTTCTGTATGGCTTTTTAGTCCTATTTTAAGTAATATTTTTCAATACTGACTTTCTGAATAAGATTCAGCACAGTTAAGATGGAAAAACAATTCCAAATTGGCAGAAAAGTGGAAATAAATACCATTAATTTTCTAAGATAAAAATAGCTGTTACTTTAAATTTAAAAACACCTGAAAATTTCTTATCCTTTCTTAGTCCTCTGTAGTATGCTTTAAAACTAACAGTTAGCCGGGCGTGGTGGCGCACGCTTGTAATCCCAGCATTCGGGAGGCTGAGACCAGAGGATCCGGGGTCGCGGCTAGCTCAGCTACCTAATGAGACACTCCGCAACTTAGTGAGACTCGGTTTCAAAATAAGGAATAAAAAATAGGGCTGGGGGTATAGCTCGGAGGTAGACTGCCCCTGAGTTCAATCCCCAGTACCGCAAACAACAACAACAACAAAAAAAACCTAACAATTTATGAAAATTAAGTTACTTCATTGATATTTTGCTGTATTAATATCATAATTTTAGTTTTATTTCTTTATTAATATCATAACTTTAGCTACTAACTCTGAAAATTCAAAATTCAGAAATAGAAATTGTGTGTGTGTGTGTGTGTGTGTGTGTGTGTGTTACTGGGGATTGAACCATTGGGTGCTCTACCTCATAATTATACCCCTAGTCCTTTTTACATTTTTTTTTGGGGGGGGGAACAAGGTCTGGCTAATTTTTTGAAGGTTTCACTAAGTTGCTGAGACTGGCCTCAAACCTGCAATCTTCTTGTCTTAGCTTCCTAAGTACTTTGGATTACGGATATCTGTCACCAGGCTCTCCTCAGATATTTTGATTTTAGAGGATGTAATATGTTTTTTTGATGATTAGTATTTGAGTGTTAAATTGTAAATAGCTTCAAGTGAAAAAGAAGACATTTATTATTTATTTCTTTTTATTTACTTTAGGCATAAATATTTTGTTTAATATGTGTATGAGTGAAGAAGCAATAAAGAACAACTAAGAAATTTAGAATAAATGATATTTGTCATAAAAAGTTTCATTGAAAATATTAACTGAATTGATTTATAAAACTTATGTCTTCAAGAACACAATTGAAAGCCAATTTCTGTTACATATAAAAGTAAACTTTTATTTCTTTAAGGTACTGAAACTTAAGTTTTTTGTTTCTTGCAGAAGTATTTTCAATTAATACAGAAGTTGATTTCTATTAAGTTAATATTGGAAAAACAGTAGTGTCTTTCATCATTATATTCCAAACTGATTTCAATAATGTGAAATTGCATTTTACTGTAACTTTTCTTGATAGAGAAATAAAAGTGAAGCAGAAAAGGCGTTTCTGTTTAAATATTTTCAGTAAAAAATTGATGTTTGTAAAATGACACTAATAAACGTAGAAAACGAAGCAAATAATGGAAATTATGCTGTAAACAGTTGTATCGATAGAATAAAATTTAACTTCTTCCTTCTTGAAAGAAGGATAGAGTTCATAGATTATTTTCTACAAATGGGTCATCAGATGATTTTTAAAAGAAGAGAGAAATTTTGTACCTTTATGCTCTAAAGCTGCAAAATATAGAGGAATATTCACTGAAATTCTTATGAAAAAAAAACAAAAAACAAAAAACAACTCTTCCTCCAGCTCAGAGAAGTACTTTTTCCTGGAGGAATATAACTTATTTGTTTCATTCATTTGCCCCTTTATTCACTCAATCCGCTAATAAAACTTGTAACTTGTTTTTCCGGTCTTCCCTTTGTTCTCCAGTATTCATGTCTTCTTACTTCTGTGGAGAAGCCATAGTCCATCACAGGATGACTGAGAGTCAGCCTCAAGCTTGAGAATGAGGAAGGTCTCTCAACAAGTTTCAATCACCCTTTGGCCAACAAAACCTGCAAGCTGCAGGAGATGGATATACATAGCAGTTGTTGCATTTTCCATCCTGAACCATTTACCCAGGTTCTCTCTAGAAACTCTCAGGGTTAATCCCGTCATTCCTCACATTCTGATTCTCTGTAGTCATTTGGAGCAGCCCAGGACACCTCTGTCATCCATCATTAAGTGGACTCACATTCCCACACCACACTGTATGCTCATTAATCTCTTCTAATCTCTTAACTCCCAAGCCCTTCAACTCTGCCCTTTGCAAAGCACCTTCTGTCAACAGTGAAACACTAAGATGCTCCAACTCTGCCCTTGGTGTTCTCTCCATTCTCTTCCTTTCACTGAAACCTGGCTGTTGGATGAAAAACATCACTCCCTTACAGTGCTTTTAAAACTCCTTTTGGCCTCTCAAGGAATTTACTACCATAATATTTCCACTTTTTCCTACATATAGTTTCTCAAGCAGTACTAATCATTCTTATCTACCTTTGACCTCCATATCCCATGCCGCTACCTGCCCCAACTACATTCCTCTCCCTTTGACACCCTCCAAGGCAAAACTTACTGAGAAAGTCTTTGTAAGCAATATTGCTACTTTCTTAACTATATTCTTTCTCCATAGCACAATAAGAGAGAGAGCTCCCAGGCCTACCACTCGATTGAGTCTATTTTTTTTTTTTTGCAAGATCGTCAGTGACAGACATGCAATCAAAATCCACAGTGATCCCCTTGAAACACTTTCTTCCAATTCCTGGTGAATTCTTCAGTTGAATTATTCAATTCCTGATGTTCATCTCACCTTGCTTTCTAGTCTTTTTCTGTTGCCACCCTTTCCTTATTCAGTCGTTCAATGTTGACATATTCCAAGGTTTGGTCCTGAAGACCCTGTTTTCTTCATCTAGCTTAGTCACTTCTCTCTGTGATGTCATCTAATCCTGAAGTTTCAAACACTACCAGTATGTGAGCTCTCTCTCCCCAAAACACCAAATTTGTTTTCTGAATGACTATAAGATAATTACACGAGAAATTTAACACACATCTTATGCAATTTTTCCAAATCATAATTCTGTTTTTTACCCATTCTCCTGTTGTTGTTCAAGTTCAGTAAACATCTACTAACTCCAAGAAGTAAGGAATCTAGATATTTTCCTTGATCCACATCTTCCCTAAAACTTATAATGAAGTAAATAGCAATCATTTCACTCTATTTTCAAAATACATCCTGACTCCATCCACTTCATAACACATCACCTATTCCTGTCATGGCCACAGATGCGATTGATTCTACTGATTATAAATATTGTGTGCTAAACAAGGTGTATAGCTATCAGGTAAGTTTGTGTGAAAATCCATCTCTATCTGTTACCTCAGCATTTAATTATGAGTTTTTTTGTTTTTTGTTTTTTTGCAAAAGGGATGCATCTTTTATACAAGTACTTAGGATACTTGTTCAACTTTGCATTAAAAGGATCACTCCTTTCAAGTTACATGAAGGAGAATGTTACCTGTTCACAATAACACTGTAGTACAAGTTACCATCCTCTCTTCTCCAGAAAAATTGAGTAGCCTTCCAATTGTCTTTACTCTTTCCCCAACACAACTTTTCCAATAATATATTACAATATATATGACAACCCAAATTAAAAAGTCAGAAATCAGAACATATTATTCTCTGGCATAAAGTTCGTGCTTGAACCAGGTATGATAATGTGTGCCTGGAATCCCAGTACTTGGGAAGCTAAGATAGGAGGCTCACAGGTTCAAGGCCAGCCTCAGCAATTTAGCAAGACTGTTTTAAAATAAATAAAATAGGGCTAGGAGTTTAGCTCAGAGATAGAATTCCACTGGCTTCAATACCCATTTCCAAAACAAAATAAAAAACATTTTACTGATTTAAAAAAATTTTCCATAGTCTATATCCCATTTGCTTATCCAATCTTATCCACTATAATTTTAAAGACCTTCAAGAAAAGAGATGTAATTAAGTGGTAGAGCACTTGACTAGCATGCATGAGGTCCTAGGTTCAATTCCCAGCACTGCAAAAACTAAAACTAAATATTAAAGTTACTTGTAGCCAGAATTGGTGGTACAAGCCTGTAACCCCAGTACTTAGGAGGCTGAAACAGAAGTTTCATAGGCTCAATGACAGCCTCAGCAACTTAGTAAGATGCTTAACACCTTAGGAAGACCCTGAATCAAAATAAAAAATAAAAGAGCTGAGGATGTAGCTTTTTAGGTAAAACACGCCTGAGTTCAATGCCCAGTACCACCACCACCACAACAATAACAAAAAAATACTTGGTGTATCACTCGTCATAAGAAACTGTTCTAGTAGTTCCTTTTTTTTTTTTTCCCCTGGGACAAGCTTCCATCTGATTCTCTGGTGGTTGTCTCCTTCTCATCAGCTATAGCTTAGCCTTATCTTGAGGGGTTTCTTTGAGGACCCATACTATAACAAAGTCTGAATTGCTTTTATCTTAACATGTGCAGTTTTTTATTGTGAACTGATTTTTCAAAATACAATTATATGTATTTATCATTTACTCTATGACTCTGTTCTTCAAAAGAGAAGTTCTTTGTCTTTCATATTCACTGCCAAACAATTTCTCATGTATGGCACATTGTAGCTAGCCATTTGATAAGTACTACTTGTTTCATGACTGACTGAATATTTTAGATACCTGCCTAACAAGTCACAGAATGAATTACTCTGGAGCATCATTGTGTGTTTGTTCTGGGGGTGGGGCAAAAATAAACAAAGCTTTTTCCATCAACATAGAGGTAAAAAGTAATTTAAATAAAGTTTTCTTATACACTCATCTCCTTCCAAAACTTCTCAATGTGCACACAGAAATCAGAAATTTGTTAGGAAGGAGAATTCATTTTTAATGGAGGAAAATTAAGTTAGTAGTTGATTATATATGATTATGGTCATGCTGGGAAATATTAATTTTAGGTTCACATAACTCAATAAACCTTTTATGAAGATACAAGAGGGAATAAAGATTAAAGGAAGGGGAGGAACTATCATAGAAAAACAAATGTATGGAAGTAGAAAGAAAATCTGAAAGTCAGAATGTGTAGGATCTCATGGTAGAAGGGCAAAGTATTAATAATTAGTTTTATAACATTTATATGAAAAGATGTGGATTTTAGCTACCAAATCAAGATAATTTATTATGTTAGAAAGATATTGAAACTAACTGCTTAGATTTAATTAGAATAAAATGAGCATTGATTTGTAAACTTCTTATTCCATTTTTCTTAAATTTCCTAACTTTTTAAAAATAAGTGTAATATTTGGAAAATGATGGATATACAACACAATATGTTATGAAAATTTTCCTTTTGAGCAACTTTTTTCTGTCTGTCATACTTGATATATCAATTCAATTTTTCCATTCAAGTTTTAATAAAATACATAAGTTGTAATAGTATTCCCCACCTTCTATTTTAGAAGCACACTGACATTGTAATTGTATTGCTAGACACTCTTATAGTGAAATGATTAAGAGAAACTTAGAAACATTAAGTTCAATATCATGACTATTATGTGTTATGTAATATTGGGAAAGTTATAAAACCTCCTAAAGCCTAAATTTTCTCACTTGTAAATGGATTTATGTTATTTTATATTTCGTTGTATAAATAAGGGATGCAATATGTCTAAAGCTATTGGAGTATTACCTAGCAACATATAGGAATTCTCAATAGGTATAGTCTTTTTAAAAAAAAAAAAAAACAAGCAATTCCTACATGGAAAGACATTATTATATCCACTTAAGAAAGTGACCAATGCTGTCATTAAAATGTATGGCTATAATATAAGCTTTCTTCCTCAACTACTATATTTTTCTTAGAGAAAAATATTCCTTTAAAATGATAAGAATTAGCATAGGTCAATGCATACAATTAGACAAGCTTTGTAATAGATTCAAAGTTACTTGTAGTGATAGAATCTATTATTTTATCCTCCATTATTTTGAGAAACTCTTCTGCCTATCTTCCTCATTCCTGCTTCAACCTTGTGGTTTGAACTGTCAAATCCCCCCACCCCTTTGGCCATCATTAATTACAAAGGGTTGTATCCGTATTCAAAGATGTGCCATTCATATACCTCCTCCACATTTTTTTTCCAGAACTGAGGATTGAACCTAGGGACATTCTACCTCCAGGCCACACCTCCAGTCCTGTATTTTATTCTTTATTTGGAAACAGGGTCACACTAAGTTGCAGAGGGCCTAACTAAGTAGCTGAGGCTGGCCTTGAACCCAGATCCTCCGGTCACAGCCTACTAGGTACTGGGATTACAAGCGTCCACCACCACGCCCGGCTCCTCCACAAATTTTGAAATTAGAATTTAAGAAATAAAGGGAGTTCTCAGAGAGGGCAAGGCTATGAACACAGAACAACCGAGAACTATGATATCACCACTGGGGTGATATCATCTGTTTGGCAATGTGGGACCGAGCGATCTAGAACACAACATATTTCCCTGAAACCAGATGATCCTATGACTTTTGGCGACTTGTTTTTGTGAACAAATATATTCCATTTGTTGTCAAAGTTTATTCAAGCTGAGTTTCCTTCAGTTTAAAACAAAAGTGTTCTGAGAAATCTTTATTGTCAAACATTACTGAGTATAATTATCTTATTTTAAGAGAAAAGTAAAAACCTAACAAAACAGAACTATCTTCACAGCAAATCTATGTTAGAGAATTTTTTGGTGGAAAATCAAACTTTTGGAAATAGTGACTAAATTTAGAGAGTAAGATACTAATCATCAGGGACATTTGAATGCACTCTTCTTATATTGTTAATTTCACGTAATACCACTAAGGGGCTGCTCTCCCCCAAAGACTACAGAATGGTAGTATATATTTAATTAGATTGATTATAACTGGCCTTTCATCCCCAAAATGTTCTATTCTAGAAGCTGCATAAACAAGGAATTTAGTGTTTTATACTCAAGATACAACTCATTAGGTATTTGCACCATTCTTGAATGATGCAATTCCACTGGTTGATCAATTTGTTAGGAAATGTAAGAAGGCTGCAAAACACTAAGACTCTTGGTTTTATTATGTAAATTTAACAATTATCAGCTATCATAATTTCCTAATGTGTTATACTCTTCCATTTCCATAAGTAAAATATTACATATACTCATATTTATGGACTTTTAAAATATATTTTCTCAATAGTTTCCTACACATTGTTTTTTATTGTTTTTGTTTTTTGTTGTTGTTGTTGTGATACTGAGAATGGAACCCAGGGGAATTCTACCTCTGAGCTACACCCCCAGCATATTTTTTGTCTTTGTTTGAAACAGGCTTTCCCTAAGTTGCAGAGAGCCTCACTAAGTAGCTGAGGCTGGCTGCGAACTCGGATCCTCCAGTCTCAACCTCTCAAGTTCTGGGATTACAAACATGCACTACCATGCCTGGCCACATTGTTATTTAAAAAAAAAAATTTGACCTTACTAATACAAAGCATAAAACATTGCCACCAAATTAATGCAAAATGTAGAAAAGTATTACCACTCAATATTTAAGCAATAGTGTGCTATTATTTATTTGCCAGTTATTCTGATACTAAAGAGAAATTGTTTATAAGAGAAACATCAGAAAATTTGTTTAATTTGGTTATTTACTGGAATGGGATATCAATAAAATTTTCTCTGGAATTCCTTATTAAAAGTATATCAAGAATATAGAAGAAAAACTCTTCCCTCCCTTTCTCCCTCCCTTTCTTCCTTCCTTCCCACATTCAAAACCATACAAATAGGACTTCTTTTATTGGAAAAGATTGAGTAACTCAGACAACAATTACTATAAAAGCTAGATGCCATATACACATTGTACAGTGAATGTGCACTATTTAACAGGTCTGAGATCATCTTTAAGGTGTTTGCAATCTTTACTGCTCCAGTACATTTTGCCCTCCCTCTGTTCCTTAACTTGGTCTTCAGTTATGTGCTGCCCTGTGCTACTTTCTTTTCCATATGCAGATGCTGAAAGAACTAGCTCTGTTTTATACCAGTACTGGCCTGATAATGAGATAGTAACTCAATGTTTTGACTGATTGAATAGAGCAAGTACTGGAGATGCTCTAATAAACAAGTACTGGAGATGCTCTAATAAACAAGTATGTAAGGGAAAATTTTCCTTAGTCCAATTCAAGTAGGGATGCTGTTCTAGTTTTGGCAATTTAGGCATTAGAACATGATTACTTACGGAATTTACCAGAGCAGACTAGGCGAGACATCCAGTCGTCCAAGAGGAACTTTATATGTATTTATGAAAAACAGAAAAGCAATTCTACTTAAAATGGCTAAATTCAAACCGTGGGATAAGGTTAGTAAACATTTTACCAGAAATTCCATATCGACTATTTAATAGACAAGAAATAAATGCAGCAGATTCTAATATAACTTCACAACTTATGTAGAATATATATATAATAATTATAATTGTTCTTAGATATTGCATTGTTTTATACGTAGTTAATAATCTATATTAATAATATAGCTGGAATTAAAAAGAAACCATGTAAGCAGGCTTAAGACAGAGTCTTCATATTTGTTCCTCTTGCATTTTCTTAATTCTCTTGATCTTGCCACTGTTGTTCTATGTTTATCTGCCATAAGCAACCATTTTCATCTAATTAGTGCCATAGGATACTTTGGAGAATGTAATTTGACTTCTTAAAAAAGATATTTTCTCATATATTTCACCTGATATCTATGTCCCCCATGTATTAAAGAACAGCTTCTCGCCACCTGTTTCCTGATTTTAAAGTTTTCTTCCTATGCACTGCCTACTCACCTGAGACACTATACAAATTCATAGAATAAATGTGTGAAGGATCCTTATGATAAAAATTGTGATTTTCAGTTGAAGAGCCAGTCCGAAAGAACTAGCTCCCTCTCCATTTGGGGGTGGGAATTGGGGAAGGGCTAAATGAGTGATGTGTGCATATATGCTTCTACTACCTGTACCTCATCAAGATGTATGATTACAATGCATCAATAAATTTAAAAATGTAAATTAAATTAACTTTAAAAATATGAAAACATATATACTGTGAAACTCTGTGTATTTTCAATAAGAATGCTCTGTGGAAGCATAACACGGTTAGGTGATTTAGACATTAGAAAATATTATGGTGGCTGCATTATATAAAAGCCTCTCCATTTTGAAATGCTTTTAAAAATTTACTTCACATGATTGTTAAAATCAAATTAGTGCATATAAAATACTATATAAACAGAAAATGACCAAGAAATAGTAAAAGCATCATTATTCATCATTAGATAAAATCTATTTCTACATTATTTTGCGTTGAGAGATGATTCCTACTTCTGGCTGCTGAAATTGAGTTTTGCAATTTGCTCTCTTCCCTCCCATCTCTAATGTATCTGAAATAAATTAACTTGCATCTCAGTGAAGTAGGGCATGCCTATGATTATCTTGAAGATAAGATATGTTCAGAATACTTGTAGGCTGTTAAGTGATATCCTCACTATTTTTAAACTGCTTCATAGGTGGGATTTGCATCTAACTATGTAATATACAATAAAGCACTTTTGAACACAGTGCTACAGAAGAGATTCATTTGGATGGTGATCTACACCATCCCATAATTTATTTTCAGTCTGCATGTTTTTTAATATTTGTAGAACTATCACCTAAACATTATCATATAATTGTATGATTGATTCTTTGATTATGTCTCTCCGCATTCATAAAAGACAAACTGAGATAAGGCTGACTTTTTAAAAATCCCCTTTACAAATTTGTGTCTGTTGGTAATGACAACTAATAGTGCTTTCTGGAATTCCTTTGCTGTACTCTGGTTTAAATATAGTTTTTAAAGACACAAACTGAATCCCAAGGCATGCTTTGAAATAATGATGTGGAACAAATACTCCTCATACTATGAAGTTCCAAATTTCAATTCCTTTTCTTATTTCTTTGACTAGAAAATTTCAGTTAATTTAAAAATTATTAGAAATTGCATTTGGTATTAATGTAGGAAAAAGATATAACAATCAAAAGAGTGTATATAGTTCAATGTTATTAAAAATTGACACTTGTCTAACTCAGTTTGGGCTGCTATAAGAAATTATCACAGACTGGATTATTTATAAACCACACAAGTCTATTTCTCAGTTTTGTATAGTTAAAAGTCCAAGACCAAGGAATCAGCAGATTTTGTGTCTGGCAAAGATTAGCTTCCTGGTTTCTAAATGGCTCTCTCCCTCAAATGGTAGAAAAAGAGTGAGAGAACTCTCTGGGGTCCTTTTATATGGGCACTAATCATGTTCATGAAGGCTCTACCCTCATCCAGTAATTATTTCCCAAAGGTCCCACTTCCTAATACCATCACTTTGGGGGTTAGGACATCAACATGTGAATCTGTGGGTATGACACAAACATTCATCCCATAATAACCTGTTGCTGAGTTTAGAATCATAGATGCTATACAGTTATAGAAATGAAACATCTGGTGTAATTGAGAGTGGATTACTTGGAACAACAGACTCACCTGGGTAGGAAGCATGCAGATGAAGAGAATCCTCATGAGAAATCAGTTGATGGGAAGAAATAGCAGAGCAAAACTACTTGGAAGAGCAAGCTCCATAATACCAAAAGGCAAATATTTTTAATTTTTGAATGCATGTTTAAGGTTTCATAGGCAAAGGCTAGCCTCTATGAAAGAAAAAAAAAGCAAATGAGAAACATACAAAGTTAAACCTTCTGAATAGTACTATCATATGCAAGAGTTTCCCAGCCATCAGTGCTGTCCCTGAAGACCACTTATACTTCACAGCATTAATATTCATTAGACGCAACACCATATGTTGCACAGCAGGATGCATTGCCAACAGACTGTTTGTCATAAAGCCAGATTTAATAAAGCATTGTAAAGCAAACATTATGATGATAAATACAAAATGACAGGCTAATTAAGAGGATCTTAATTGCCATTTGTCTATAATAACATTTGTATAGTGGTATCTGCCTTTATGCTAGCATTTTCCTTGTTCGGCTTTCCTTCTGTGTACCTTTGCCATCACCTGTATCCAAGGGAAAATAAGGCTGCATGTAATTTTAAATTCTCTATGGCTCCTTTTCCCCTCCCACAAATTGATTAAGTTAATGAATAGCCATGTGTCATCAATATTCAAGAACATTAACCTCTAATCCTAAAGTCATGAAAAGTATCTCTAATGGAAGTTGTGTACTAACAAGCTAGATGGAATAAGGCATTGTAGAAATTAGTGCAAACTTCAAATTCAAATATCATCTGTAGTCTTTCATGAAGTAGTCAGCCCTTTCTCAGCCTTAAGAAATTCATTCTGGATTTCAGAAGCCACAGTTTCTTTTTAAAAAGGAAACCCATCAGTTTCCTTATGTAGCTCTCTGACCAGGCAAAGAACCAGGTGATTTACCTCCTTTACATCATATGAGTAAATAGAGGGATGCTAATATTCACCAAGCCCTGTGTAACATAATCCCATGTTCTACAACTAGCACAGTTCAAAGAAGGCAGTACTACCATATTTAGTCACTTGAATGATAAATATTGTATTATTTTCTCTGTTTCTGTATAAAATACCATTTAAAATGTCTTTTTATTTTATTTTGCAGATCAACAATAGGAATTGTAATGGCTAATTTTATCTGTGAATTTGAGTGGATTAAGAAATCATCAGATAGCTGGTAAAGCATTATTTCTGAGTATGTCTCTGAAGATGTTTTTGGAAGAGTTTGTCATATAAATCAGTGTACTACATAAGAATGAGTCACCCTCATGGTAGGCACTTTCTAAGTGGCTGAGAGTCCAGTGTATGTTCACACATACAGACACTATTGAATCTGTCTCATCTTGTCCAAGAGTGATAAACCCACAATCTATTTATTTCCCAGTATGCCTTGCTTCTTAAATTTCTACAACTTCTCAGTATTATACTGTGTGCCAATCTTCCAAACTTTGGAGAACAAATAATTTTCAAAACATAGGAGGACGGTTTTTGTTTTAATCTTCACAAACTACTTCTCACACTAGACAAATTGCTCAATGAGTTTATCTATCTCACAACTTAATCTACATATTTTAATATTATTTCCTAGGTTCAATAAAGTTACTCAAAATAATATTCACTTTATTCTTAAATATAAAAAGTTTCAAAACGATACTTTTGTTATTGCTATTTTTTTTTTTTTTCGGTACTGGGGATTGAACTCAGGGACATTCTACCTCCGAGCTACATCCCCAGCCCTATTTTTTTATTCTTTATTTTGAAACCGGGTCTCACTAAGTTGCGGAGTGCCTCACTAGGTAGCTGAGGCTGGCCGCGAACCCGGATCCTCCGGTCTCAGCCTCCCAAATGCTGGGATTACAAGCGTGCGCCACCACGCCCGGCTTGTTATTGCTATTTTTTTTTTTTTTTTTTTTTTTTTTTTGCAGTACTGGGAGTTGAGCTCAGGGGCATTCTACCTCCGAGCTATACTCCCAGCCCTATTTTTTAATCTTTATTTTGAAACCGAGTCTCACTAAGTTGCGGAATGTCTCACTAGGTAGCTGAGGCTGGCCGCGAACCCGGATCCTCCGGTCTCAGCCTCCCGAATGCTGGGATTACAAGCGTGCGCCACCACGCCCGGCTTGTTATTGCTATTTTTAAGAACAAATTTTAGGCATCTAAATAAATTTGAAAATTTGTGTCAAAGAGCCAAAAAAGATAGAAATTCTCAAAGTGAACAAATACTAAGTATTCTTTATTACTTTTTATTAATATAGTAGTACTCCAAAATGATGAAAAAGAGCATTGATGGCATTATAGAAAAAACAAAAACAATAAAAAGGTTTTAAAGAAGAATCCTACACGTATTACCTAACAATTTTCCTAACATCTTTCTGAACTTGCCAGTAAAACTAAGAAAACTACACAAGCAACTCTGAAATGGAATCAGAATGATTATTTTTTTTACATTTGAAATGGTAAACTAAATAAAGGAAAAATAAAAAGACCCAAATTTATTTGGTTGGACAAAAATAACCCCTAGAATTTTTTTAAATTATAATTATTCTAACAAAATTATAACCTTTTTATAAATGTTTCATAATTGTTTGCTATTTCTAAATTCTATACCTTCATAATTTAGATAAAAATAAAAAAAACTTTTTTTTTTTTTTTTTTTGCGGTCTGGGGATTGAACTCAGGAGCATTCTACCTCTGAGCTACACCCCCAGCCCTATTTTTTATTCTTTATTTTGAAACCGAGTCTCACTAAGTTGCAGAGGGCCTCACTAGGTAGCTGAGGTTGGCCGCGAACCCGGATCCTCCGGTCTCAGCCTCCCGAATGCTGGGATTACAAGCGTGCACCACCACACCCGGCTCAAAACTTCTTTTTAATATAAGTTAAATATTTCAAACATATTTATGAACTGTAGGCCTAAGTAATTTAAATGTAATATATTTTGTCATAAAGATAATTATATTGAACAATTATGTTACTGCACTTAACAACTGTAGTAAGGTTTCTGAAGTTCATAATATGGGAAAAAGAATTACTAAGCAAAGTGGTCACGAGTGATTCAGTATTGCTCAACATTTTTCAGGGTTTGCCAGATTTGGTTATAAAGATAAATGTGTTTGGTGTAAAACTTGTGAATTCATCCTCTGGGCATTACATTTACTTGATTAAACACAACATTTCAACTTCTTAAAGCTTATATTTACAGTTTAATCTTTGAACCAGCCACCTGTAATTGATTTTAAAAAACTGGACCTACACATTGAGGCCCTGTCTAGAAGTTCAGTTTGCTATGAAATGAGCCAAACTCCTTACTTCTTGGCAGCTTTTACTACTAAATGTGCTGGGAGCTCTTCTTTAACAATGCAGTTAGTCCACTCTCCAAGCTGGGCATTGATGACATATGGAGCATCAGGTTTCCACTCTGCCTCATGTTCCATCTGGATACTTTTCCTACAGTTGGGATGAAGTAAACTTGATGAGTTGGTGAACCAAGTAGTAATTCCTTGGTAGCAAGCAAAATGTTCCTAACTCCATGGATTCTCTAAAATTTAGTATCCTCAATCATACATTATTAAATGGCACTTGGTTGACCACACACAGACAAAGCTATTAGCTTCCACATGTTTCCTACAGATGAGTAAGAGAGTTTTCTCTTCTACATTTTATATCCATTGTTTCTGCTATTGCTGCTGATATAATGTGACTATAGTTATGTTTTTAGATACTTAGTATTCAAAGAGCCTAAAGGAAATATTTTTATATTAACTATATACACAATAATATATAAAGGGTACTTAAAATTAATATTTAAGACACTTAAACTAATATTTAAATGAGAAAATGAGGAGCAGATATTGAAATAATTTTTAAAATGGTAATAACAAAAACAGTGAGAAATTTGTGCAAATAAGTATCAAATTGATTTCCCTTTAATATAAAATTAACATGTATTAAAAAGTAATATATGAGAAAGGAATGGCATAAACCAATGTAAATTGAGTTAATTCCAATAAGTTATGCTGAGAAAATTGGAAAAGAGAAAAGAAAAATTACATGACTACTTTACCTCCTATGTATGATAAATTTGATTAGACAAGCCATTATTCATCTTTCTTAAGTATCATAGAATTCATGTAACATACATCACTTTACAGGAATATTTGTAACTACTGAGTGCAGGATGCATATATACTAATTCTGATCAAAAAGATGGAAGTATATTTGGTGACAGGCCTCATGTGTTATAGTTGATAATTTCAAGTTATCTGGTGCAGTGCTGATCCCATAGATGAGTGTTATAAAATACTTGCTCAAATTTTACATATTGAGATTATGTATTCAAACAATCTAAGTACTATTGCAAAACACAAGGTTTCTTGCCACCAATATAAGAGTTGTAGCAGAGTATAAAAATGATTAGTGAAATATTTATATTACCTAAAAAAAAATGTATAAGTAGCCAGGTGTGGTGGTGCACGCTTGTAATCCCAGCATTTGGGAGGCTGAAACTGGAGGATCTGGGTTCACGTCCAGCCTCAGCTACCTAGTGAGACACTCTACAACTTAATGAGACCCTGTTTCTAAATAAAGAATAAAAAAATATGGCTGGAAGTGTAGCTCGGAGCTACAATGCCCCTGAGTTCAATCCCCAGTACTGCAAAAAAAAAAAAAAGTATAAGGAATCTAGCGTTTCTCAGAGGCACCATCAAACAGTCTTTGAAGAAAGACAAAAATAAGAGGGGTTGCCAATATTCTGTATTTGTTCTCCTTGCTTTTGTTCATGTTATGTTATGTTTTATCTTTTTTAATATGCATTCATAGTTCAGGTCCTATGTATAATGCAGAATGTAGTTTTTCATCTGAAATCTTTCTGATGTTAATTTCCAAAACTTGGTTTCTGTCCCATATCAAAGTTTCATTTTTGAGTTTGTTTTGTAAGATTTTTTACTATAGCATTGTACTGAGTTTTTCTGTATCTAAATGCATGTACCTTTAAATTTATCTTAAATCTACATGTGTATTCTTACAAAACATAAATTAACCAGAGTAATTGTTTAAGTAGAATGGAAATAAGAACTGTGTATGAAAATAACAATATTTTATTCAGGGGTAGCATCTTTAAATTCAGGTGTAGAGAAGTATAATTTTATCTCACTGTGACTAATTCTGTCTACTGTAAGACCTAATCTTGCTTAACTTCCAGGACGCCTTTACTGTAGTCCTTTCAGTAGAATTTCTAGTGGTTGTATGCAGGACAAAGACAAAGAGAAGCTGAGGAGAGGAGGGTTTGGAGTGTCCAGGCTTTCAGAGGCAGCACTCTCAGTACCACACAATGTTCTATTGAGATGACTTGTCTTCCTGTGTCCTCTGTTGCCCTATCTATGAGAACGCAGGGGGTCTTAGAGTCCAGTCATAACACTTCATAACACTAGCCCCCAAAGGCCAAGGAGTCCTTGGAAATCTGTCTGTTTCATAACACTAGCCCCCAAAGGGCCAAGGAGTCCTTGAAAGTCTGTCTATTTTCACACTTTAGAATTACAATGCCATTCTTTTGTTTCAATGATTCCTCCTTCTCAGTACCCGTGGCCTCCTTTTGGAGCACCATTGGTCTGGACCAAGTGAGTTTGATAAAGAAGTAAAATATTTTCACCTATAACATTTTAAAAGATATTTTCTTTAATCTCTTTCTCTAAAGCCAAAAAATAACATGGCAATTTCACAGGCAATAGAAAATAAATAATTCCAAATTTTTTCAGTGTATGATATTTAAGTATTTCCTTATACAGTTTTATTAAAATAAGATGTTTAATTTAGTTGCTAATACTTTAAAATTTAGATTTATAACCTCTTAAAAATAAAAATAAAGTGGGATGTAGGAGATATCCTTTCCTGCATTTTAAAAGATAGTGCTGAATTAACATTGCTCACCTAAGAAAAAGCTCAAATATTCTCTTCTGTTCTTACCACTCCTGAAAACTGAGGACAATTTTAGTTGCCTTTTACCAGTGACCTTTCATTTATGGATCTTGTATACCTAAACATTCTACTTTTTCACAACGAATGTCTTGGTTCCTTTAAGCAATTTATTTCGCTTATATGACAAAAGGATTAAGCTTTTGGAAATAAATACAGAGACCCAGGCAGCAATTCTTCTATCTTATCATATCTATAATGGTTTGGATTTAGAATTTCCTCCAAGCCCTCATGGAAAACGAGAAAACAAAGTTGGAATTTGGGCTTCGTTGCTAGTAGAGGTCTGTGGGGGTGAGGCCTTGAGGATTATATAAAGCCTCTCCTCAGGCTGCTCACACTCTGTGTCCTGCTTTCACAATGTGAGAGGATACCCTAGCTTTCTTCCTCTCTTCAATTCCCACTGTCATGCCCTGAGCTGTATAGATTGGGGCCTGACATGGATTGAACCTCAAAATCTCCAAACATCTGTGAACAAATAAATCTTCCTTCCTCTAAGTTTTGTGGTCAGTCATTTCGGATTATTTCAGTGAAAATTTTAACTGAGACAATATCCCTCCTTGGTACCAACATGTTGCCTCTGAGGGAACAAATTAAAAAAAAAACAACCTTACTGGATGAAATGGTGCAGATTAATATCACAAAAATATCATTCTATTGGAAAATTATCTTATATGTTATGACAATCATAACATAGACATTAACAACATTATTCTGCATCAAATCTTCCAATGTAACAGTTAATCAAACTCATCCATATGTATATAGTACATTAGATTTACAGATGGTTTTAAAGAGCCATCCATGAAACTCAACACTTTCAGAAATATAATTTTAATGAAGACTCACATATAATTAATTTAAAGTAAAACCAAATGACTTGAAACCTGAGCGTTAAATTTGAAATGGACAACTTACTTGAAGGACTTGTGCAAAAGATGGTCAATGAAGAGTTCCAGCTATTATGTCATGCTAGTTAAAAACTGTATTAAAATAGAACCAGAAATGTTTGTCTTTCAAAGGACCAGATCTAGTCTGTAAAAAATTGATTTCCTTGCAGGTGGATACCATAAACATGCTGAGGTTATGCTAATGCCTCACACAGTGCCTTATGCAGAGCAGGGCCTCGATGTGCTTGGGGAGAAAATGAACACATGCTGAATGAAGGGAACACACAGACACACATTAAAAGTGTTCCTTTTTTTTTTTTTAACAATAAATAGCATATCACACTGATATCAAATAAAGAATTCTCTTACAGATTACCTATGGGAATAGTATATTACAAAGACATAAAATGGAAATTCTTAGGCTGGTGAAGAGGTTCATATGCATTTAACAGTAGGTGAAGGATTTCTAAACGTGCTTCCAGACAGAGTCATGCTTCCTTGGCTATCTCTCCGTGATATGGTCGGGTAATGAAGATATTATGTCATATTCTTATTTCATTTCCTTTTCTACATGTCAATAGTCCAATTGAACATTTGAGGAAATTAAGTCAGAGCGGTTGAGAACATGACCCCAAACTCAGAATAAGTAAGCTGGAGAACTAGTAGTTGAACTAGGATTGTCCATAGCACTGTACTGTGAGTTGCGTAATCACACCATTTTAGTATAGAACGCATTTCCAATATGTGTGTTTTTTGTGCCATACCTATTCTTGACATGTTCTTTTATATCTCACAAAATGGAAATGCTATTTCCTTTAACTTCTTTGTATTTTATTTCCTCTTAATACAAAAAGGGATATCTGATCAGATATAAAGATTTTTTTTAAAACAATCAATCTGTCAAAGTTATATTAAAGAAGTGAGCAGACTATAATCTTTGACCTAGCTCACCTCCTTCTTTGTATAAATGAGAAAATTAAGTCTCATTTTATAAATGAGAAAAATTAAGTCTCTTGATTTTCTCATAATTCAATTTAGTTTACTATTGTTTGTTTAAAGTGCCTTCAAATATTATTTTAGATGGTTCATAGGAAGGTCAAATATAGCAATATAGATAAAACACAACAAAAATGGGGAACTTAGATTAAATAAATAAAGCAATATAAAAAGCATTGTCTTTAATATCACACTATTAAGAGAAGTATAAATAGATAGGTGGTTATAACAGTATGTGGTAAATGCAGTAAAATATGTAGAAGGTAGAATGGTAGATATCAGAAAATATTTAATTCTGTATGGAGAAATCAGGAAACCTCTCTCCGCAAAGAAAGTTTATATGAACAGGCATTAGAATATCACAGTATAATTCATTTGCAAGTTTTTACATAGAATAAACATATGCCAAAGATTTTATTTAAATTATTTTGAAAAAACCAGTAAAATTGTTAAGCTATCCTGAAGGGCATTGAATAGAAGAATTTTACATAGGCTATCAGAAAAGATACTTTCCTTTAAAAAACACAGAACAGGATTATGAGTTTATATACACAGTTAGAGATTTACTTCCACAATGATAGTGTGATAAAATCTGCACATACATGCATTTCTCCAGTAGAACAATCACAGTGTGTGAAAATTAGTTAAAAAAAAAAGTAAAGTCTTGGAAATTGCTATAATGATACACAGACACACAGTTGTGAAGAAACATTCATTCAATAAAATCTTCTAAATCTTAATAAGAACTGTGGGGATCTGTGGTACATGAGTTACCACTCACTCTTTTCCCGCTCCCTTACTCACACACAGCTCAGTGTGAAGAGTGCTCCAGTCTGGGCAGATAACAGGAAAATAGGTAGCTTCCTCTACCCACCACTGCCAAAGTCTACAATATCCACCTAGGAGAGGCAAGTTAACAGTATTTCTAAAAAAAGCCTCCTCCAATCCTCCTGCAGGTTGGTGTTATAGAAGCTAAATTTCAGGTGAGTATGGTTGAGAGACTGGGGTCTCTTTATTTACCTAGCTTTCACTTACAGACAGAGACTTGATGCAAGGAAAGACAGGCAGGGAAAACAGCTTGGAATGTCTTTGTTTTTCTTCTTGGGTAAAATTTCTGAGCCATGTTTCTGGAGCTGGGGGCAAGGACAGTGGTGTATTTTCCTTGGAATGACACTCTGGTTTATGAGAAGGGAACTAGACAAGGACAGTAGACTATGCTCCTTTTGGCTTGCCTCTTCTGACCTAGATCCTTTGTCCTATAAGTTTTCTGGGGTGAAGGTGACTAGAGCCGCTGTTTTTTGTGCAAGGGAAATGACTTCATTTAGAAAAGAATATGGGAAAGTTTAAAACAAGAAGCCCTTTTGAAATCAATAGAGATTTTGTTGGAATATAATTAAAAGGAGGCTGTTAGCTCCATGATAATCTGAAGTATAGGCCAGCTAGTTTGCCAAAGACAAATGAAGAAATAGACCACTAAGAAGATCCTCCTGTGGGTTCAGAACAAACCTTAAACATTGGCCTCCAAAACTTTCCTATACAGGGACCCATTTTTAATTGGATCAGATTGTGGAACAACTTTTGCTTCAAGTCTTTGTTACATGATACTAGAGTAATCCAATAAAAATTTGTGGAAACTAACAGCAGGGTTTGACACCAACAGAAGCAAAGAGCTGAGCCAAGAGATCCGGTGGGGAAATAGTCAAAGAAAGCCCCACTAAAACCACAAACACGTTAGGGGGACTGTGGGCACACCCAAAGCAGTATACACTTAGGAGTGGCATAGGAAGCTTCACCCTGTGGCTAGAGTAGATATTACTAAGTGAGAGGGAAAACGAGATATGAAAAAAAGCCAGAGTGTGACCCAAATACAAAGGAGAAAAAAAAAAACAATGGGAAAGTTCAAATATTGGACTCAACATTCAAAAACATCAAAGGGCCCATTGTAAAAAATATTCAAGGAAGGAAAGGAAGAGAAGTAAAGGAAGGTATGATAGTGCTTTCATTAGATAGGGACTATCAATAAATAAAATGATAATGACTTTCAGGGAAGTAAATGTAACTTTTGAGTTGTCTTGTCAGAAGATAAAAATCATTTACATAATTTCTGGGCTTTCTGTAAATTAATATGTAATTTCAGACAGTCTGTGTCATTAATTGCTAGGTAATGGCAGTCAAACAATGGAATAGTGGTCAGAAGAAAAGAAAAAAAAACACAAAGTAATTATTCAGGGGCTCAAATAAGTGATTCTTTAGTATATTAAAAGGACCTGCAGGCATCCATTCTGCATTACTTAAAAGTTATGGATAATTTATCATAACAAGAAAAATGTCTCCAAGTAAACTTGGAACAGAAATATATTCAAGACAGAGGAAAAAATTAAGTAGGAAATAGGAAAAAATGTGTTTAGAGAATGGCAAGTTATTCACTAATGACCATGTCAATTATTAGATGCAGAAAAGAGGGTCGTACAGTTAATATTAAAAAGTCATTTCTGTGCCTGCCTAATCAAGAAGTTTGTACTTTGTGTGATTATTAGCTTGTACCATTTACAAATTTTAAATGAGGATGGAAATAGTTTAGAGAGAACACTAGTGAGAAAAGTAGCTTAATGGAGAAACAGCAAAGACTATCGTTTTGTTGTTATCTAATATTCGTGCTTCTCTATATTTAACATGCATACAGATCAGTCTAGGGAACGTGTCAAAATTTAATTCTGTATTAACTAGATCAGGAATCGGGCCTGAGATTTCTCATTTCTAAAAAGCTATCAGTTAATGCCATTACTGTTGGACTTTAGACTATATGTTAAGTAGGAAGAATCAAGATCCCCACTATCAAATAGAAATATAATGCAATATAAGTACTTATTTCTATTTAGTAGCCACGTTTTTAAAAAGTAAAATGAAACTACTAAAATTAATATTAAAACAAGTTTATATAACCCAACATATTCAAAATTAATGCTTATTTTAACATTTTAGCATGCTGTCAATTTTCTAAAAGATCAATAGTGAGATATTTTACATTCTTTTGTTATTCACAGAAGTTCAGTGTGTCTTTTATACTCTAAGTTTTCATTTAAAATACTTGATCTGTATTCAGAGATCATAAAACTTACAGTTGAGCTGGGCATGGTGGCAATTGCTTGTAATCCCAGCATTTGGGAGGCTGAGACTGGAGGATCCAGGTTCGCAGCCAGCCTCAGCTACCTCGTGAGGCACTCTGCAACTTAGTGAGACCTGGTTTCAAAATAAAGAATAAAAAATAGGGCTGGGGTATAGCTTGAAGGTAGAATGCCCCTGAGTTCAATCCCCAGTACCACCAAAAAAGAAAAAAGAAAAAAAAAAAAGAACTTACAGTTGAAAAATATTTACATTCCTGAGTTGATCCACAACTATCCTAAATTTTTGCAACAAATGCGTCAAATTTCATTTTTTAAACTTGAATTAATTGAAATTGAACCAAATTAAATATTCAGTTCATCAGGTGTGCTAACTACATTGCAAACACTTAAAATCCAATATTGCTTTTGGCTACTATATTGGAAAGTGCACGTCTAGATAATGAGAATCAAAACAAGGAAGTACAACAATGTTGTGCCATAGCATGAAGTGAAGTCAAAATGCACCCAGAGAAACCCAGCATCGTGGCACATGCCAGTAATCCGAGTACTTGGAAACAGGAGGATTAAAGGTTCAAGGGCAGTGTGCATTAACTTAGGTGAACCTTGTTTCAAAATCAAGAAAATAAGACAGGTTGAGTGAGATACAGCTCAGTGGCAGAATGCTTATAGATTCTATTCCAAGTAACACACACACACAAACACACACACACACACACACACACACACACACACACACACAAGTAATGAAAAAGAATAGGAGGGCCAGGCGTGATGGTGCACGCTTGTAATCCCAATACTTGGGAGGCTGAGACAGGAGGATCGCAGGTTCACAGCCAGCTTCAGCTACTTAGTGAGGCCCTCCACAACTTAGTGAGAACCTGTTTCAAAAATAAAGAATAAAAAAATAGGACTGGGGGTGTAGCTCAGAGGTAGAATGCACCTGGGTTCAATTCCCAGTACTGCAGAAAAAAAAAAAAACAAAGAATAGGAGAAAGTCCCTATTAAATCTGGGTTTTCTTCCCAGTCCCAATATTATACTGCCAGCTTTCATTTGAGTGTGCTGGGTTTATTACACTATAGACAGTAAACAATGATCTCTCCTACTCCTAAATAGCCTATTGTTAAACATTTGCCAGCACATCACTGGAATTAGGAAATTTTATATATCAGGTAAATGTACTCCCATTTTCTAAAAGTTTAATAGCTTTCCACTCAAATGAAATCTATATATTCCTACAATGCCCTAGATAATCAGCTTTAGTCAACCTCTTCAAAACCATTTACATTCTAACAGATTACTCTACTTTTCCTTCAACTGGCCAAGATTGTTCCAACTGTCAGCTCTCTTTGTTTCTTGAGTACTTCCCTCATGATCTGTGAATTTCATTCTATAATTGGCTCAAAGGTGAGAAAATTGAGTCTCTGAGAGGTGACCTAACACTTTGTCCTCTCCTATATTAGTGAACGTTGCTTCTTGAAAGCTGACAAAATGGTTGGATAAAGTTTCACACACACACACACACACACACACACACACACACACACTCACACACACTACCATTGATAAAGCTTGGTCCCAGTCCTAAGGAAAACAATTGATAAAAAACATGTGAAAATGAAATCAACAATTCATCAGTCTCTGTAATCCTAGAGTGGAGCCAGAACTTCAGTTCGTCATCTGCTTACAATATCCACAGAAAAGATAGTTGTAATTTTCATTTATTTTCATTAATGGTAGTTCTAAGATGAGCACAAAGAAAAGCCCATGATCTTTGTTATCATTTTTTTTATCAGATATTGTGAAAAGGATAAAAGCATGGACTTTGAGTCATGTGAGAGACCTATTTTTTAAATCTTCTCTACATGTTTTGAAACAGTGTGCAAATTTCAGATTATAAAAAATTGGAGAACTAATTGACATTAAAAGTATTAGTGGCAGGTAGGTGCAGTGGCAAATGCTTGTAATCCTAGTACTTGGGAAGCTGAGATAGGAGGATCACAGGTTCAAGGACAGCTTCAGCAATGACATAGCAAGACTTCCAGCAACCTAGGGAGAACCTTTTTTTTTTTAAACAAAACAAAAAGGGCTGGAGCTATAGCTTGGGGGTTGAATGACCCTGGGTTTAATCCCCAGTACTGTCAAAAATTTTTTTTTAAAAAGTATTGGTAGCACTGGACTATGTCAGTGACCCACCTATAGCTCTGCCCACTGGGAGAATTTCTTCTTGTCACTGTCTTTCAGAACCCTAGCTCTTACCTATGAAGCTTTAGATTAGCATCAGTCAATTTTTAAGTCAAAGCAACATACCCAGTCAAGACATTTGTGAAGAAAGATCACTGCTATTTTTATACCTTCAGCTGGTACTAGATAATATTATATAAGGAAGAACTTTAGGAACGAGTTCTTCCTTAACAATTTGTTATTAACTGCCTACATCTTTTCTTCATTTTTTTTTCTTCTGAGAAACACATTCTGAAATTCTATCATTTTTAATCTGCTTATTTATTTGTTTTGTGTTTCTGAAAATAAAATGTAAGATCTTTAAGAATTTTTTTTTTTTGCGGTACTAGGGATTGAACTCAGGGGCGTTCTACCTCCGAGCTATACCCCCAGCCCTATTTTTTATTCTTTATTTTGAAACTAGGTCTCACTAAGTTGTGGAGTGCCTCACTATGTAGCTGAGGCTGGCCGCAAACTCTCAGATCCTCCGGTCTCAGCCTCCCAAATGCTAGGATTACAAGCATGCACCACCAAGCCCTGCTGATCTTTAAGAATTTTGTTGAGTTTTTCTCAGTGCTCTAAGCTCCAAAAACACTACATGATACTAACAGCATCCAAAACTATTTGATGCATGTGGAAGTAACTGAATGACTGTTTTAAACGAAAACTACAACAAATGAATTTGGTGATTGATTAGTTATAACAGGTAAAAGAGCAATTAAAGTCAAGAAATCAGCCCCCCAATTTAAATGGCTAGGAAAGCATATAGTGGATAGATGATAAACCTAATGGAAGATAGATATGGATACAAAGATTACAAACTAAATCTTGACTACACTAAGTATAAATGCCTATGTGAATTCAGACAGAGGGGTCCAGTGGGCATTCTATATACAGGTCTTGATTGGAGAAAAGATACAGGCATTAGCTAGAAATTTAGTAACCACTGCTTACAGATAGCACTTAGAATCACCTAGGAAAATGGTGATAAACAAAGACAAGGAAAAAATATATATGGAATTCTGGAAAATCCACAAATTAAGGTAATAATTAGATATAAAATCATGTAAGAAGGAATGTGAACAAAAAGAGAAAAGGAAAATAGTAAAAATGATAGTACAGAAAATAAGAGATAGTCTTTATTTTAAAATTACAACAAAAGTGCATTTTTTTTTCTTATGAAAGGCATTGCCAGGAATTGGGGTAAAACTACAAAATCAAGCAGGAGTAAAACAGATTCCTGCTAGACTTCAGTAAAATCAAGCACATGGCAGGACAAAACCATAATGAGTCTGAAGTGGATACTGATTGAGTAATGATTTAGAAAACAGGATAAGGCAGTGTGTGAACCCTGTTGACTCAACCCTCTGTTCGCCACAATCATTCACAGTGATTTTCTAGCCATTTTAACCCATGAGTCCTACCTACATCCATTGTTACGCAATGTAAGAGCCACTGCAACAGAACTCCAAGAGACCTAGCTGAGGGCTGTCAGAGCTATGACAACAGACAGGGTTGTATGAGATGGGATGCTCAAATCACTTTCCATGATGGGAACTATGTTGAAGTCCTCCAACTTGGCTTGTGAGTTCTATTCATTCATGTAGCTCAGGGTCAGCTGAAGCTCTTAAAATAATTTTCCCAGAGCCGGGCGTGGTGGCGCACGCTTGTAATCCCAGGATTCGGGAGGCTGAGACTGGAGGATCCGGGTGCACGGCCAGCCTCAACTACCTAGTGAGGCACTCCACAACTTAGTGAGACTCAGTTTCAAAATAAAGAATAAAATGGGGCTGGGGATATAGCTTGGAGGTAGAATGCCCCTGAGTTCAATCCCCAGTACCACAAAAAAAATAAATAAATAAATAAAATAATTTCCCAGGTACACATATTTGATGGTTAAGTAAATATTAAGGTTATATTATGAAAATTATACTTAATATTATGTCTGAAAACATTTTTGAAAATAAAATATTTGCAAATGTTAGAAGAAATTGCTCTAAAATGTGGTATTTATTTGTAGACGCCCTTATCAGCCTGATTTGCATTAAGTTGTCTACCTTTGACTACAATAAGTTTTAAAGTTATTCTGTTCTATTCTTACTTAAGTTATTCTGATACTGTATGCTTTTTAAAATTGTTATATCTTCAGTATCTACAAATTGTAGGTGCTTCATGTTTTGTCTTTGAATCATTTTGGTCTGTTTATACATACCTAAAGAAAACTTGCCAAGAGTGTCTAAAGAAACATCCTACTGGTGACATACTGAGAAACAACTAACAAAGGTGTCCAAACTGATACAATTCCAAACATGGAATTTCATTTTTTGACTCAAAATGGAAGCAGATGAAATAAAAAAAATCAGATTAAATGAATATGGACTAAGCTACTTTTTATCTATTATTTTTTTTACTATCTACACATGTGCACTCACTGGGGAGTATTCTGGTTATTATTAAAAAGTCTGTCAGCTAAAGCAGAGATCAAAATACAAATTGTAACACATAGGAACATTATGTGAATTGTGTCATTCCCTGGAGAACTTTAGGTTCATAAAAAAGCAATGAATGGATTACATGAAGACATAAATATGCTCCTGCATTTTCATCTGTGACAGATATATTCTTATTGAAGTGCAGTCTTAAAAACTGTACCACCTTAGGCTATGAGCTCATCAGAGCTCTCAACCTCAGCTGGTTCATCCCTGGATAATGTTTGGAAGGGTGACCTCCAAGGAAAATCCAGGTGCAAGAGGATATAATGCTAGTATTTCAATAGATGTCATGGCCCCTTTCAAGTTGCTAATAAGCAATTTCCCCTCTAGGCCAGTATCAGATATCGTGCTACCGGATGTTTCTTTGTAAAGATTTAATACATACAGGCATTTAAGATCTCCTGACTTTTTCTTACCCTTTTCATTGTGATTTCCACTGTTCTACATTGAACATTTCTGTCAAATTTTACTTGGATAGATATCCATAACATAAAATTTACCATCTCAACCATTTTAACTGTGCAGTTCACTGATGTTGAGAGCATTTCTATTGTTGGGCAACCATCATCACCATCCATCTCCAGTATTATTTTCATCTGACAAAACTGAAACTCTATCCATTAAACAATAATTCCCCATTTCTTCTATTCTAGCCTGGGGCAATCACTCTTCTCTTCTCTTCTCTTCTCTTCTCTTCTCTTCTCTTCTCTTCTCTTCTCTTCTCTTTCTCTCTCCTCTCCTCTCCTCTTTTTTCTTTCTCTCCCCTCTCTCTCTCATCTTAGCTCCTTGAAAGAAGCAGGTCAGGTTTTTGTATCCCTATGTCACCTATCCAGGGTTGATAAACTTTTTTCTGCAAGAACTAGAGAGTAAATGTTTCAGGGTTCATGGATCACATTCATTTGGCTACATATCTTGTTTCTCCTACTACTACTCCTGGCCTCCTTTGTCTTCCAATCTTTATTATGTCCATTAAGAATATAAAATCCATTTTTATCATTAGTGTCCTATGAAAAGTGTTTTTAAGCCAGATTTGATCTATAAGTGATATTTTGCTTATTTAGGAAGATTCAGTAGTGTGTGCTTCCTTCAGGAAGAGAATGTGGCTTGGATCTACATGGTTCTTTTGGATCTGGAAAAATTTGTAGAGACAGACACATCTTGCTGAGAACATTGAGTGGCTCAGAATTGAGTCTAGAGTATCATATGTATATTTTCAGTGAAAATTATATTCTACCAGGAGATACAAAGAGTAAGTGGTAAAATTAATAAACGAATAAACATAAATTTTAAATGGCTATAAGTTGACTCTTGTGCAGGGTGAGAAAGAGGGGTTTATTTCAATTTTCCTGCATATGGCTAACCAGTTTTGCCAACACCATTTGTTAAAGAGGCTATCTTTTTTCCAGTATTTTTTTGGCTCCTTTGTCAAAAATCAGTTGACTGTAAGTCTGTGGGTCTCTTTCTGGGTCTTCTATTCTGCTCCATTGGTCTATATGTCTGTTTTTGTGCCAATACCATGCTGTTTTTATTACTGTGGCTTTGTAGTAGAGTTTGAAGTCAGGTATTGTGATACCTCCTGCATGGTACTTGTTGCTAAGAACTATGGCTATCCTGGGCTTTTTGTTTTTCCAGATGAATTTAAGGAGTGATTTTTCAATGTCAGTGAGGAGCGCCCTTGGTAATTTCATGAGTATTGCATTGAATCTGTAGATCAGTTTTGGAAGGATGGCCATTTTGATGATATTTATTCTGCATATCCAAGAGCATGGTAGATCCTTCCATCTTCTAAGGTCTTCATTGATTTCTTTCTTCAACTTTTTATAGTTTTCCTTATAGAGTTCTTTTACCTCCTTGGTTAGGTTTATCCCTAAGTATTTTATTTTTTGCAGTACTATTGTGAGTGTAATTGTTTTCTGGATTTCTTTTTCAGTGGATTTATGGTTGGCATACAGAAAAGCTTCTGATTTTTTAGCATTGATTTTTTTATCCAGACACTTTGCTGAATTTGTTGATCAGTTCTATAAGCTTTTTGGTTGAGTTTGTTGGGTCTTCTAAGTATAATATCATGTCATCTGCAAATAGGGATAGTTTTAGTTCTCCTCTCCCTATTTTTACCCCTTTGATTTCCTTCTCATGCCTTATTGCTCTGGCTAGAGTCTCAAGTACTATATTGAACAGAAGAGGTGACAATGGACATCCTTGTCTTGTTCCTGTTTTTAGTGGGAACTCTTGCAGTTTTTCTCCTTTTTTTTTTTTCGGTACTGGGGATTAACTCAGGGTCATTCTACCCCTGAGCTATACCCCCAGCCCTATTTTTTATTCTTTATTTTGAAACTGGGTCTCACTAAGTTGTGGAGTGCCTCACTAGGTAGCTGAGGCTGGCTGCGAAAATGGATCCTCCAGTCTCAGCCTCCCGAATGCTGGGATTACAAGCATGCGCCACCACGCCCAGCTTGCAGTTTTTCTCCATTTAATATGATGTTCGCTGTGGGCCTATTGTATATTGCCTTTATGTTGAGGTATGTTCCTTCTATTCCAATTCTCTGAAGTGCTTTTAGCATGAATGGGTGTTGGATCTTGTCAAATGCTTTTTCAGCATCAATTGAGATGATCATGTGATTTTAGTCTTTGATTCTGTGTATGTGGTGAATTACATGGATTGTTTTTCGTATGTTGAACCAGCCTTGCATCCCTGGGATGAAACCGACTTGGTCATGGTATATAATTTTCTTGATTTGGTTTTGAATGCGCATTGCTAGTATCTTGTTTAGCAGTTTTGCATCTAAGTTCATCAATGATATGGGCCTTCTCACCCTGCACAAGAGTCAACTCAAGGTGGATCAAAGACCTGGAAGTTAGGCCAGAGACCTTGCAGCTACTTGAAGAGGACATAGGACCAACACTTCAACACATAGGCACAGGTAAAAACTTTCTCAACATGACCTCAAAAGTACAAGCAACTCAAAGGAAGATCAATACATGGGATTGCATTAAACTGAAGAGCTTCTGTGCAGCAAAGGAAACTATCAAGAACCTCAACAGAGAGCCTACAGAATGGGAGAAAACTTTTGCCAGTTACTCTACAGATAGGGGTCTAATATCTAGGATATACAAAGAACTCAAGAAAATCACAGCTAAGAAAATAAATAACCCAATCAAAAAATGGGCAAAGGATCTAAATAGACACTTCACAAAAGAAGAAATACAAATGGCCAATAAATGTATGAGGAAATGTTCAACATCATTAGCAATCAGAGAGATGCAAATCAAAACTACCTTGGGATTTCACCTAACTCCAATCAGAATGGCAATCATAAAAAAACACGAACAACAACTGCTGGCGAGGATGTGGAGAAGTGGGAACCCTAATACATTGTTGGTGGGATTGCAAACTTGTGCAACCACTTTGGAAAACAGTATGGAGGATCCTCAGATGAATGGGAATGAACCTACCATATGATCCAGCAATACCACTTCTGGGTATCTACCCAAAAGAATGGAAACCAAACTATCAGACTGACACATGTGTATCTATGTTTATAGCTGCACAATTCACAATAGCCAAACTATGGAAACAGCCAAGATGTCCATCGACAGATGAATGGATTACAAAACTATGGGATATGTACACAATGGAATTTTACTCAGCCATAAAGAAGAACAAAATCATGTTATTTGCAGGGAAATGGATGAAACTGGAAAATATTATGTTAAGTGAGATCAGCCAGTCACAAAGAGTAAAGAAGCATATGTTCTCCCTAATATGCAGATGCTAGGGAGAAGATGGGGCATAAGAGGGTCACAGATGGAAAAGGAGAGACCCTCGATAAACAAAGAAGTTGATTTGACCAAAGGGGATAGACAGGAGGTGTCGGGGGGACACCCTAATGTACATCAAGGTTACTCACAAAACCCAACTTGAGAGGGAGGGAGGGAGATGGAGTGGGGTGGGAATCTAGGGAAGAGGTCAAATGAGAAATGTGGGCACATATGTCATTATCAATTTGTACCTAACAAAGATGTATGCTTACAATGCACGAATAATAAAAAAAAGAATTTATCTGAAAAAAAGTAAATGGTTATAAGTGCTCTAGAGTAAATAAAAAGTAGAGCAAAGTAAGGAGGATTTGGGATGGAAGATAGGTATTAGTTAAATAAATTAGTTAGGTAAATTTCATTAAGATGTTTAAGCATGCCTTCTTTATAAAGACAAAATAAGGTTGAAATTTTACATTTAAAGTTTCATGTGTTTTGACAAATATATGTGGTTTTATAAATAAATCATAATTAAGATATCTATTACTCTCAAGAATTATCTTAAATCTCTTTGTAGTTAATTCTTTTGTCCTAAGTCCTTTGCCAACACTGTTCTGTGTCCTACCCCTACAAAGCTTTGCCTTTTCTAAAATGTATATTAATAAATTACGTAGTATGTATAATTTTGTCTTCTTCCACTTTCTATGCTTTTGAGATCATCCATGTTTTTGCATGTATGAACATTGCATGCCTCGTTACAACTGAGTGATTTTTTTTTTTTTTTTTTTTTTTTTTTTTTTTTTTTTTTTTTTTTTTTTTTTTTTTTTTTTTTTTTTTTTTTTTTTTTTTTTTTTTTTTTTTTTTTTTTTTTTTTTTTTTTTTTTTTTTTTTTTTTTTTTTTTTTTTTTTTTTTTTTTTTTTTTTTTTTTTTTTTTTTTT
>PVLC010008274.1:0-57294 GCA_004027655.1 Graphiurus murinus | reverse complement strand
GCTCAATATCATGCTACCAACCTACCAGTGACCTTCACATCCCTGAATGCAATGGACACTTTTCAGCCCCCGTATCCTTTGACTTCTCAGTGGCATCTAACACTTTTACTCTCTTGCCCACTAAAATTTGGCTTCTGTGACTTCACTTTCTTTGTTTTCTTCCTTTTCCTCTGGCTGCTCCTCCTTAGTTTCTTATCCTGGGTCATCCAGCCATTATGTGATAAGGTTTCTAAAAAATGCATACTATCCCACTTCCTTCTTTTTATTTATTTATTTTTTTTGCGGTACTGGGGATTGAACTCAGGGGCATTCTACCTCCGAGCTATACCCCCGGCCCTATTTTTTATTCTTTATTTTGAAACAGGGTCTCACTAAGTTGCGGAGGGCCTCACTAGGTAGCTGAGGCTGGCCGCAAACTCGGATCCTCCAGTCTCAGCCTCCCAAATGCTGGGATTACAAGCACGCGCCACCACGCCCGGCTTCCTTCTGACTCTTATTCTTTTTCTATGTGATTCCATCAGTGCCCAAGGCTGTTGGCCAATGACTTTCAAATATCTGAAAACTAGAGTCTCTTACTTTCTGCATGATTGAAATTTGGGCTTGAAGCCGGGCATGGTGGTGCACACTTGTAATCCCAGCATTTGGGAGGCTGAGATCAGAGGATCGGGGTTCGCGGCCAGCCTCAGCTATCTAGTGAGGCACTCTGCAACTTAGTGAGACCTGGTTTCAAAATAAAGAATAAAAAATAGGACTGGGGGTGTAGCTCGGAGGTAGAATGCCCCAGAGTTCAATCCCCAGTACTGAAAAAAAAAAAAAGAAAGAAAGAAAGAAAGAAATTTGGGCTTGATCATTCTCCTCTGTGACAGTAGGGCTGTCCTGTGCATTCTAGGACATTACCTGGCTTCTACCCACTAGATGCCAGTAGCACCCCATGCCGTTGTGACAACCAAAACTGTCTCAAATATACCCTGGGGGTGGGGCAAAATCAACCTTGGTTTTAGAGCCATTGCTCCAGGCTTTTGTATTTAACTGCTTACCTGACATGTGTCAAAGGCACTTCAGGCTTAACATGTTTAAAACCCAAATTTATGACCTAATCTTCCACCACTGTGACTCCAAGACAAGACAAAACAAAGATTCATTCCTCCCATTTTCCAGTCATCAGCAGCCCTGGCCTCCTTCCAGTCCTTCATGTGCCATGTTCTTCCTATCGCAGGGCCAGACACATACTGTACTTTCTGCCTGGTACACCCTGCCTCTCCTCACTCTTCATGAAGTTAACTCCTATTATTCTTTTGATAATCTTCAAGTCAAAGTAGAGGCTCGTTGTTACAATGGTCCACACACCACAACCCTCCATATACAAACTTATCATGTTTATTTGTGTGGCTACTTGGTTAATATCCCTCTCTCCCATTTGACTGTAAGCTTCATGAGGGCAAGATCTGCATCTATTTTTGATATTATTCTCCAGGCTTTGTCCATAATAGATATTCAATACATTATTTCTTTCTTATATACTTTTATTGGTGCATTGTGATTATATATCATACTGAGCTATAGAGTGATGGGAATACACACACACACAACACTTGGAGCAATTCCCACAGAATCCCATCCCTCCCTCTCCTTCCTCATATATGTCATTGAGATTGGCATTGGTAATTTTACATATGTATATAACATTATTTCAACTGTTACCTTCTTTATGTCTCTATCCCCTCTCTTCCCTCCATCACTCCATTGGAGTCTCTGCTCCTCTATCTGAGGTCTATTTTGTTTTCCAATTTCTATCTAGCTTCCACCTTCAATACATTATTTCTGAGATCAGATGAGATTGGGCATACTCAGGGTGGTATGGCCATAGACTCAATACATTATTTCTGAAGAAATGAATAGATGAAGGATAATAATGATGGTTGAAGGATAAAGATGCAAAGTGTTGAATAAAGTTGGATAAGAGTTGGAGCAAAGTAAATACATGTGGGTCCTGTGTTGTATCCTACTCAAGGGATCTTGAGTGCAGTGCTGCGTGGTGCTGGTCAATGGGGACTCTGCTGTGCCCTGTGCCTCAGAGTAGGGAAATGAGCTCACAGAGGATGGTGGACTGCAAGGGAGAAGGAGAGTACTTAAGACTTAGGAGTGCAGGGCCCTCTTCATCACATTGAAGGCGGGCAGTGTAGGAATTTGAATTAATTTACTCTTGAAGTCCAACAGCAAATTCCAGGTGAAGGGTACTGTAATATGCTGCCCCAAAATATGCTTCTTTGATATATAGATTAGTTTGAACTAAAGGCCATTGAGAATCAGCATATGAAGAAAAAGCTCTAAAAATGGGGACAACTTTTTCTTTTATAAAGAAAACTTATGTTTATAAAAGAAAAATTCTATTTAAACAGATGTCTCCTCTCCTATACCAAGAAGACTCAACTCTCATCAACGGGGAAAGCACTCACTTAAATCTGCATAACAAACCCTACAAAATAACACTTGTTAACCATGCTTTTCCTGGATACTTCCTCACAGCCCCTCCCCTTTAGAAGCCACATCTTTTTTTTTTCTTTTGCGGTACTGGGGATTGAACTCAGGGGCGTTCTACCTCTGAGCTATACCCCTAGCCCTATTTTTTATTCTTTATTTTGAAACCGAGTCTCACTAAGTTGCAGAGTGCCTCACTAGATAGCTGAGGTTGGCCGCGAACCCGGATCCTCCAGTTTCAGCCTCCTGAATGCTGGGATTACAAGCGTGCGCCACCACGCCCGGCCCACATCATATTTAAGTCCAAGTTCTAACCATGCCTTTTGGTGCTCAGGGATGCTCCCATGTATACATGCACAATGCACATGCTAAATTTATGCTCACTTTTCTCTTACTAAACTGTCTTTGGCCAGTCTAATTTATAGGGCCCCAGCTGTCTTCTATCCTAATATGGGTAGAAGAAAAGATCCCCCTCCCCTTCACAAACACTTGCCATGCCACTTTGAAATGACTGTGGACCATATTAATCAAGACAAAACTAAGCACTGGTTTGGCTTATGAAACTTGTTTCTAAAGACTGTCTCTATGACGTTTTAGTTTGGAAAATCACACTGTGTTGGTAATGATGAGCCTCAAAGGTCGCCCTGGTGAAAATAGCAGCTATGCTTATGCGTTCTGAAGTTTAAGAGGGGTAGTTGCCTTGGTGTCAGTAGGATAAATGGACCAAGTTGAACTTATAAACTTGGAAATTTTTAAAGAACTATTCAGCCAGTCTTCTTCCAAAACAAGCTGTCACTCCTAGGTATGACCTGAGAAAATCTTGATAGAGGCACTTCTCCTAATGAGTCTTTTAAACAATATTATCTTTAGCTCTAATATTCATAATTGTTACCCTGCCCTGCCAGGTCATTCAGAGCATGTGACCCATGGGACAATAATGTTAATGCAGAGGACTAAAAATACACCTCCCCCATATATGACTGTGTAACAGTGGTTATTCCTGAGTGACTTGTCCTTTGCAAGGTTACGTCCCATCCCTTTGCCTGGCATTTTAAATTTTAAACAGATTCTATACCTAAATGATGGGAGTGTTAAGTGATATATAATATTTCTTTATATTTATAGAATGCAGAATATCTGATGACCTTCAGATTATACCAGAATATATAATACTCCTCCTTATTCCTTAGTTCTGTGCATAAACTAATATAAAGTATGTAAATTGCTACGAGGTTTAATTTGCAGAAGAGCAATATGTCTGTCTAAAGAACTCTAGGAATTAGCCCCAGGAGTTGGAGTCTATTGTGATTTTACTGCCAGCTAAGGGGAAAAGGAGACCCATGGCCTGGGTGATTAAGACCCCAACCAGCATGTAGTCTGAGTTCCCCATAATGGAGCTCTGAAGATGACAATCCTTCCATTTTGAACCTTAAATAAATTGATTTATTTCCCACCAACTCTCATATCCCAAGTATTGGCTTTTAAGCAGTGAGTGGCCAGATCTGGATCTGGTTCCAACTACAGAAAACCAGACTGCGCTACTCCTAAATATGCCACTGTTGCCTAATAATTACTTTGAACTGATTATTTTGAGAAGTTGCAGACACAGGAGAAGCTCTGAAAATAAGAGTTAGTTACCAATTTTAAGGAGAAATTTAGTTTATTTGGAGAACTAATGCATTAAAATTATATTCATGTAAGTTTGACTTTAGGACCATGTAAATATTCAATAAAACAAAATTAAATTATTAGCAATTCCTAAAATATTTTAAAATAAAATGGCACAAAAGAATATAACTATGTATCCAGTTGGTATCCTAACTGGACAAATAGGAGTTCTTTTCTTTTTTTTAAATTATTTTTTAATTATGCATGCATTGTAAGCATACATCTTTGTTAGGTACAAATTGATAACTACATATGTGCCCACGTTTCTCATTTGACCCCTTCCCCAAAAGGTGCTTGGGTTTATTTTTAACAGCTCTATATGTAGATTTTATGTTTTGGAATTGTGAAAACAAGCAATGAATTAATAACATTTCTTTAAAAAACTATTTTTGGGTGGGATTAACTGTTACTTAATGTTAATTCAATTAAAGAAATTAAACAGGAAAAAAAAGAGAGAAATTTATGTCTATACAGGAAATCTCATTTATAAGAGTGTTTCCTTTCCTGGATTAGGAACAGAAGGATGAGTCTAAATCATTAGAAGCTCTTATCAATTTAAACCCGTGGACTAAGCCTCACTCTTGCTTACTGTGCTTTTCCTGGTTACCTGCCCAGGTTTGCCCTCCCCAACAAGCTTCTTTCCTTGTTTCAGGGGAAGATGGTATTTAAGCCTGAACTCAGAGCTGTCTCTCTGACAAGTAAGTCCCTGGATTTCTCCCATGTGTACAGGAGGAACACGTTATTTAACTTCCGTTTGCTTTTCTTTTACTAATCTGTCTTTGGTTACAGGGGTTCATCCCAACTAAGAACTAGGAGGTATAGAGAGAAAATTAGTTTTCCTTTCTACACCAACAATGATATTATGAGGATTATTTATTTTGTGGTACTGGGGATTGAACCCTGGGCCTCAGGCATAGTAGGCAGGGCAGGAGCTTTACTGCCGGGCTACATCCCTAGCCAAGGAGGTCAGTTCTTTCAAGCTGGAAGAGCTGGGCCCCAGCCCCAGGCTCACTGACAACTCCCTGAGTGATCTTGGGAAGACTTAACCCATACCGGCCAGTCCCCAAATGCATTCCTGGTCTCTTGATGCTCTTGGCCGTTCTGGAAATGGTTCTCACCCAAACAGTCTTGGTTCTCAATATTCCCTGAATGCCCTGAGCCCAGAAAGAGGCTCAGTAAGATGCTCAGAGAAAAGCTCACACATTAAGAGGTAAGATCCACGCGCTACTTAACAGAGCTCTGGTGTGCTTAATTATAAACACAGGAAAAGTGTGATTGCTCAAATGATCTGGCATGTTAAAATAGGTCTTCTTTGTTAAAGATAAGACTGAGAAGTTTTAAAGTGCCGGGCGTGGTGGCCCATGCTTGTAATCCCAGTACTTGGGAGGCTGAGACTAGAGGATCGCAGGTTCATAGCCAGCCTCAACTACTTAGTGAGGCCCTCCGCAACTTAATGTGGCCCTGTTTCAAAATAAAGAGTAAAAATAGGGCTGGGGGTGGAGCTCAGAAGTAGAGCGAGATTAGTCAGTCACAAAAAGTTAAAAATCATATGCTCTCCCTAATATGCAGAAGCTAGGGAGAAAGTGGGACATAAGAGGGACTCTAGACAAAGGAGAAACCTTAGATGAGCAAAGAAGGTGATTTAACTGAAGGTGATGGGGGGGGGGGGAGGAAACACCCTAATGCACATGATGTACTTCACACAAACATATCAAAGTCAGTCACTAAACTGAACTTGAGAAGGAGGGAGGGCAAGGGAGTAGGGCAGGGATTGGGGAAGGGTTAAATGAGAAATGTGCATGTATGCCTTTAGCAGCTTATACTTAACAAAGATGGATTACAATGCACCAATTAAAACAAAAAAGACTGAGAGGGAGGATGTGATGCTTGAACATTTTTACATTTAAATTTCAGCTGCTAAAATTTCAGAACCATTTCCTCCTTTTTATTTTTTACATGTATAATTTCCTGGTCTGCAGAGGTTATACTGCAAATATAGCTCCTTTCAAAGTGTAGTAAGGGCTTTTTAACCACTTCTCAAAGTGCACCTAAGCCATAGCTACAATCATCCTAAAGGATTGCCCTGAATGAGGATTTTGAGATGTCTGGCCCAATAATCTCATCTTATAAATGAGAGCACTGAAGTCCAGAGAGGTGAAGTTACTTGGCCAAGGTCACACAGTTCACAGGCTACTGAATCCACTGATCTTTCAGTGAGCCAGACTGCCTTTTTTCTCAGCACTCTAATTCCTGACAGACAGCTGGAGGTGCTGAATGAAGTGTCCCAAACAGAAATGCGCATTAGGGCATTAATGAAATAATTCTCTTTGATGTATGTTGATAAGGAAGTAAAATGTGCAGGGTGGGGAATAATGATGACAAATGGATTGCAGACCCCAGCAAGATCCAGAGAGGGGTCTCCTGCTCATCCAGCCATTTTCAGGCAGAACTGCATGTAGACCAGCTCAGGGAGAAGATTCTCTCAGGGGAGCAAAGCTCCTCTGAAACGCCCTCAGCAGCCGGTTTGTTTTCAGTTTCAGCTGCTTTTCACTTAGGGGACACCATGCTCTTCCTGGTGATGAGGTTCTTAGAAGCTGAGGAATGCAGACACTCACCTCCCTGCATTCCTTCTCAGAGGCTTCAGAAAGAGAACTGACTCTGCTTAGCTCCTCCAGGAGACCTCAAGCACACTGGGGTCCCTGAGGCTGGAATGAGGATTTTTCAAGTAACTTCTAGTAATTCCAAACACTGACAAGCCATGAGGCCACAAGCCACGAAAGTGAAGTTTTAGAGAAATGTCAGAGGGGATGTAGCATAGGTGAAGGGTCAAAGCCTGGCTCTGCAGCTCCTGAGGCACATGGTTATGCACACGTCATGTCTCTTCCTCGTGCATAAGATAGATAAAGTGACACCACTTGCTTCTTGCCTTTACAATAATGACTAAATAAGACACTGCATATTTAAAGAGCATATTCCAGCATCTGCTGGCACATGGTAAAAACTCGGCAAATGGTATAGCTCTTCCTGTTGCTGAATTACTGTAGTATTTAATAGTGTACACCTGGGACTAGGATCACCTGGGTTCTAATGCTGGTGAAATGTCCAGTGAGGTTCCTGGCTCATAGTAAGTGCTCAATAAATGTTAGCATCTAATTATAAATCAGTATTTTAGTAGTGATAGCACACAGATGTGCACATTTCTCAGGAGCCATGATTGAAAGTTACATGTGTCTTTTATTGATGACAGAGGAAGGCAGTCATAAAAAAAAAAAAAAAAAAAAACTATGACAAATCTTTCATTATAAGCTGGGCATGGAGCTGGGCATGGTGGCCCATTCATGGAATTCTAGTTCTGGGGTGGCTGAGACAGGAGAATCGCAGGTTTGAGGCTAGCCTCAGCAAGTTAGTGAGATCTGTTTCAAAATAAAAAATACAATAGGGCTGGGGGTATAGCTGGGAGGTAGAATGCCCCTGGTTTTAATCCTTCGTATCCCCACTCTCCCTGTCCCCACACACAATCTTTTATTGAGTGGGAGGCAAAATGAAAAGGTCTTTGGTGATGCACAGTTAGGACTAAAAGTTTTCCATATTTCCTACCCAAGCTAGTATTCCATGAAAACAAAGACAGCTTGGGAGGGAAAAGAAATCACAAAAGAACAAAATCCATTGGTTAATTTAGTAAGTTTTTTGAGTATCTCTGTTCCGGGGGCCCTGGCAGGCCTTCCCATATGTTACAATACTTATGCAACACTCTCAGTTGAGCATCATCATCATCTACAGAGGAGAGAAAGAGGAAGCAATGCGAAGGTGGACATGAGATCCAAACATGGTTCTCCTGGATCCCAGAAATGCGGCCCCTTTGGCCCCTCACCTCTCTGTGCCTCGGCTTCTCTTCAGTGAAATGGGGATAATGGCTTCTCCATTACAGAATGACTGTGAGGATCAAGCAAGGCATGTACGCAAAAATCCCTGCACACTGCAAAGCCCTGCAGACACATGAAAGTTAATATTTGTCTGACCTTGTCCAATACGGTAAGTCTGAGAGGGACGCTAACGTGAGAGTCCCTGAGCACACGCTGCTCTTCTTTCCTGGCAGCCCTGCCCAGATGCTTGGGGTAGCAACTCGAGTGCCAAGAAGTTCTCTGTGCTCCACAGCTGCATCTGTTTCAATCTTCTCTCCTTGAGAAGGAGCCAAAACCTCAGGAATGAATGATGCCTGGGAGGCACTACCTTTGACAGCTGTGTGGTGCCTTTCAAGTGTGATGTTACCATTTTGCTGGCTATAGAAGGGAGGCAGGAGGGTGGGAGGCTCCAAGAAGCCCAGGTCTGGCTCCAAGGCACAGAGACATCTCCAGCTTTGGAGTGAATTGTTGGGATCCCAAGATACTTGAGCTAATGCAGCCTGAGCACTCAGGGTTAAAGGCTCCTCAGAGTAACTGGAATGGAGCATCCTTCACAACAACAACTCCTGGGGCTGCAAAGATGCACCCGGGATGCAGGCACTCATGGGAATCTCACTGTTCATAGCTACTGACTGAAATAGGACAAAAGCAAAAGAAATTTTGGCTACTGATAACTTCTCCCAAGTTTTTCCTGTTTACTTCAGAGAAGTAATTTTAGAACTTGAGGGGAGAAAATACAATATATAGTAAACATGGCCAGCTGCCAACCTACGGAAGCCAGGTATTTAATGAATAGATGTCTTGCTTTACATAAAATATGGTATGTCCCTAAAAAGTTGTGAATAAATAAATATATAGGCCTATAACTATGCTGCATGTGTATTTGGGAGGTTGCTGTTTAAAGGGAAGCTGCAGGAAATGACTCAGGAACATGCATCACCATCCTCTAATGTTTTATTCTGCTTTCTGTCACTGTGATAAAATACCTGAGATAAACAACTTAAAAGAAGGCTCACAGTTTTGGAGGTCTCAATCCATGGTTGGCTGGCTTGTTGTTTTGGGGATTTGGATGTGAGAATGTGACAGAGGAAGTCTTTAACTTATGGCAGCCCAGGAGGCAAAGAAAGAAAGGAAGAGGAAGGGTCTGGGCTTAGAAAAGCTCTTTCAAGATCTCATTTCCAGTGACCTGACTTTCTCCTTGAGGTCCCATCTCTTCAAGGCTTCACTGCCTCCCAACAGCACCAAAGGTGGAGACCAAGGCTTCAGCACATTCCTGTTAGGGGACCTTTCAGATATCAACTTATTGTGGTTTGGATCTGCAACGTCCCCCATGGTCTCTTGTGTGGAAGGCTTGATCTCCAATGTGGCCACGTTTAGATTTGAGACTTTTAAGAAATGATTGGATCACGGGGACTCTAACCTCATCAATAGGTTCGTCCACTCAATGGATTCATAATTTGAATGAACTATTGGGAGGTGGTGGAAATTGTAGGCAGGTGTGGCATGTTTGGAGGAAGTAGGTCACTGGGGACATGCCTTCGGGGACTATATCTTGTCCCTGGTCTGTCTGTCTGTCTGTCTCTTTCTCCCCTTCCATCATGACGCCCTGCCTCACCTCAAGCCCAGAACAATGGAGCCAGCCAATCATGGGCTGAAACCTCCAAAACTCTGAGCCAAAATAAACTTTTCCTCCTCCAAATTGCTTGTGTCAGATATTTTGGTCAGCAATGAAAAGATGACTGACACAGAATTATGGCCCTGAGTTATGTTTTCCCCAATTTTGGACTTTCCTTCTGCAGTTCCTAGAATCACAAGACAATTCTCTCTTCGCTGGTGCATGGTCATCAGGGCCCAATGGGCAAAGCTGAGAAGGAATGGTGAGAGAAGGGCCCTGGCTCCTCCCGCATAGAGCTGCCCGGTAAGTGCACAGAGAGGGAAGGGAATGGATCCACCTTAGCAAAACCCACACTGAGCGCTCACTCTATTCTGCACTGAGCACATTCTCAATTCATTCAGCCTGACAGGCATATTTGTTGTGGGCTGCTCATCTTGGCACAAGCGGAGACTCTTCTTTCTATCCATGTGTGGAAGTGTTGATTAGTTCTCCAAATATACTGTTTCTCTCTCTCTCTTTCTCTCTCTCTCTCTCTCTCTCTCTCTCTCTCTCTCTCTCTCCCTCTCTCTCTCTCTCTCTCTCTCTCTCTCTCTCTCTCTCTCTCTCTCTCTTTTGCAGTACTGGGGATTTAACTCAGGGGCGTTCTACCTACGAGCTATATTCCCAGCCCTATTTTTTATTCTTTATTTTGAAACAGGGTCTCACTAAGTTGCGGAGTGCCTCACTAGGTAGCTGAGGCTGGCCGAGAACCCGGATCCTCTGGTCTCAGCCTCCTGAATACTGGGATTACAAGTGTGGCCACCACGCCCGGCTTCTCTCTCTCTCTCTCTCTCTCTCTCTCTCTCTCTCTCTCTCTCTCTCTCTCTCTCTCTCATAGCCAGGTGACCTGCTCTGGCTAATAACATGTGAGCGGATGCAATGGGACACTTCTGGGTGGACATGTTTAAGGGCCAGTGTATGATTTATCCACTTCTCTTTCTTCTCATTGCCAGAGCAACCTGTATGATTCCAGGCTATGTTTGTTTGTTTTCTTTTTAGCTTGGGACCCGGGGTGAGCACAGCCCCCAGATTCTATTGTTGTTGTTGATGGTGGTGGTGGTGTGTTTGTTTGTGTGCAGAAGCACAGAGGGAAACTTGCCTTAAGCATTGAGATATTAGTGCTATTTGTTCCATAGCATAACTTGGTTAGTATTATACTTTGTTCAAAAAAATCTTTCAGGGGTACCCAATATATAAAACAAAATATTGGTGCTCAGGCTGAAGCAGAAGTGAGGGCCAGCCCTCACTCATTCCTTTTCATCTCAGCAGACCTCTGGCAATGACTGCAAAGGAAAAGAATTCCTTATTGGAGACAGTGTTATGGCACAGGGGGTTAGTAGTAGGCCTTTAGGAAATGATAACTCTGATGCATATCCCCCCTACTAGCCTGTATGTTCCAGGAGTGCAGGAGAGCATCTCTTTCACTCACTGTGATAACCTCACTATCACAGTGTCGAGCATACAAGGGCCACCCCACAGGCAGCATCTGCATTAGGTATGATGAGTGGTTTGGACCATGGTGCTGAAATGAGCCAGATCTGGGCCTTTGACTTTTGCAGTTACAAACGGAGTACATAATATCTAACAACCTAAAGATGTTTCTGTGGACTTATATGGTTTGTATCAAGTCATTTGAGTTGCATCTCCCACACTCCAGAAACAAAGTACATTGAAATGCTAACTCCAAATACCTGTGATCTTATTTGGAAATAGGGTAACCAAGTTAAAATGAGGTTATTAGCCCCTAGAACCATGATATATTTGTGTTGTTTAAAGCCACCCAATTTGTAGAAATCTGTTATAGCAGCCCCAGGAAGCCAATTTGCCAGTTGTTCAATTTTTGCATAGTAGCCATGACTAGTAGTCATCACAATTCCTTCTCTGTACATTTTTGAAAATTCAGAGTCTGTTGGAATTTCATAGGGGCAAGCACAGGTGACGTTTTCTCCCAACAAAGCCCTGTAAATCACATCACTATCTCGTTTCCATCAGAAGCCAGAAAAATTCTCTTGAATTTTAGAATTCAGTTACATGAGACAGAAAGAAAAACAAAGATAATGTTCACTTAAGAGAATGTTATTTCTTGAGAAAAAGACTCTTAACCCTTATCTTAGCCTGCAGAGGAGTGACCCTTAGAAATTTCCTAAAATAGAACTGGGGGGGAAAAACACCCAACAACAAAGCCCATTGAAACAGCTGTTCTTTTAGGCTTCTTGGCACCAAGTCCAACACAAAAGGAGGACTTAATTAAAACAGGGTCAGTGACATTAGGCTAAAGATTGCAGCAGGCTCAGGAGGAGGGGCGTGCACTTTCAACTCCATAACAAAGGCTCAGTGTTGCCCACGAAAGCACCATTCCACACATTTTTTGGCAGGAAGGGAGCCTGTCCTCTGAAAACCTGCAAGAGACTATTTTGAAAGCCCAGCAGCAGCCTCCCAGAGCAGACAGCGTCTCCGGAGAAAGGAGGTCCAAGGAGCCCAGAAAGTAGATCTAAGAAATCCTGGAGGGTTCTGCAGGCCTAGTATCTGGAGAGGCAGGTGGGGTCACTGCCCAGGCCTTGTAGGAGCTTCACTGCGCTGTGTCTGTGAAATGTCCTCAGGGCAGCGTGACTGGCATGGGAGGGAGTGTGACAGATGACTCACTGTGCCAGCGTTAAGTCTCTCACAGTCCTGTGGATTTACTTTCTCTCCTGAGGAACATTTTTTTTTTTAATTTAATGCATCGTAATTATATATCATACTGGAGGACAGAGTAATAGAAACACACACACACACACACACACACACACACACACACACACTCTCTTGAAGCATTTCCCTCTGGGTCCCACCCTCCTCTCTCCCCCTCTCCATACTTGTCTTTGAGATTGGGATTGGTAATTTTATATACATAGGTAGCATTATTTTAACTGTTATGCTTTTTACTTCTTTGATCCCCCCTCCTACCTTCCCTAATGCCTCCCCTAGTCATTCAATTGGAGTCTCTGCCCTTCTATCTGAGATTATCCTTATCTCCAAATTTCTCTCTAGCATCCACATATAAGAGAAAACATACATCTATTCACTTTTTGAGACTGGCTAATCTCGTTTAGTATTCTCAAGTTCCATCCATTTTCCTGCAAATGAGATTTTGTTCTTCTTTATGGCTGAGTAAAAAATCCATTGTGTGTATATATCATAGTTTTGAGATCTGTTGATAGACACCTAGGCTGGTTCCAGAATTTGGCTATTCTTAATTGTGCTGCTATGAACATGGATATGAAAGTATCACTATACTATTCTGATTTCATTTCCTTTGGAAAACTGCCCAGGAGCACTGAGAAGACTCCATACTGATTGCCATAGTGGCTGTACTAGTTTTCAGTCCCACCAACAGTGTATTAGAGTTTTGAGGGACATTTTGATTATTATTATTTTTGGATTTTGTGGTACTGGGATTAAACCCAGGGGCATTCTACCACTGAAATATACCCCCAACCTCCTTTAAATTTTTTTTTCTATTTTGAAATCGGCTCTTGCTAAGTTGCTGAGGGCCTTGCTAAGTTGCTGAAGCTGGCCTCAAACCTGTGGCCCCTCTGTCTCAGCCTCTCCAGTACTGAGATTACAGGTATGTGCCGCCAGAGCCAGCATATTTTGATTATTTAAACACGATGAGTTACCATAGAGAATTCCCTGTACCCTGAACAGCCCATCCTGTTTCTGCCTTGCTTCCCTCTGAGGTGGGATGTTACAAAGGGCCTGAGTGTGTGCCCCCTCTCCACCCAGTGGTGGTCCCCCTTTCCTCGCAGATATCAGGGTATAGGAAGTGCTCCTGGTTTAAAGGTATGGGTAGTGATGTCTGTTCAGGTGATGCCATCAGTGGGGCAGGGCTTTCTGGATTTCACACGCTTGAGGCTCACAGTTGCTTTGACCCTGCATGGACTTCATGCATTTGGCTTTGTGTCAGGCATTGTGCTGGGCACATAGGACACAAAGATGAACAGGACTTTGTCTCTGGTCAAGAAGGGTTTTCTGATTTAGGTAGACTAGAAAAAAGGAAGCATAATGGGGTATACCAGAGATGCTATTGGAAGACTGAAGAGGACCACAGAATTAGCAAGACCTGAATGGCCAAATCAGAGCAAGAGAACAATGCAGCTGGTCCTGGAGAGCACTTTGGCCTTCCCTTTCCTTCGCTCCCTCTTGCTGCTGTAGGATGGTTTTCTCCAGGCAAACTCGAAGCATCACAAGTGCAGGGACCATATTCTCTGCCTCTGTTGATTTTCATGGGCCCTCTGATGTACCCTTATAAATACAGTATCTACTTCAGAAAGCGATTTCCAAATAAATGTTCAATCCTTTCTCTCTTGCCCTGAATGTGGAGCAAATAGGACAGAGCAGAAGTTTTCCATTACTATATCTGGACACATGAATTCAAGAAGGTTACCAGTCTTCTCTGAACCTATTTTCCCATCTGTAAAATGAAAGTGGTAGATTAGATAACCTTTAAAACTATTATTCTATGACTGTAATATGGCAAGGCTCATAAATATCAATGGAATCATTGCAAGAACATAGATTTGGAACTAGACAGAACTGGGATCAAATCCCAGATCCAATCTTTATTTGCTATGCAACTTTACCTAACTTCTCTGAATCTTAGTTGCTCCTCACTAAAATGAAGCTGTAATCATTAAATTGATCTCACTAAGTTCGCATGAGTATTTTCATGTACAATGTCATTCATAAAGTAGCCTCTTGATTAGTTTTAAGTTGGAACTTTAGAAGTGCTTGCCAAAGGAATAAATGTCAGTTTCCCTCCAAGAAACACAGAATTTCATGCCATGGCTCACAGATAGGGAAACTACATATTTTGGTTTCCCTGTGTCTTGATACAGTTATTATTTGTTTTCCTTTTCACTTTCTTAAACTTGCTGATTTGCAGATCCAGTGTATTAAGTTCAATATTACAAACATTTATTGGGTGCCAACTCTGTAAAGTCAAGCTCATTCTTTTGCTGGCATTGTTTGAATCACTTCCCTGTGTTAAATTAAAATCCCAGTAATAACATAAACATATGCAAAGCGGCACATATCACCCAAAGTACTTTGCTTTCTGTGTCTTTTTGGTACAATCTGCAGTTCACTGTTTGCCAAACTCTGCAGAGTTAGTTTAGAACACAAAGGATGGAGCCTTAAAGGTGTCAGACCAGCAAACCTCAGGCTTGATCCTGGCTCCTTGGGGGCCTGATCTTTGGCCTCAGGTAAATCATGCCATTATTATCTTAGCTGTCAAATGTAAAAAGTAGGGGGAAAAAAGAGAGAAATCAACCTCTTTTTTGGTTCCCACTGGTACTATTTTATAAATGTTACACTATTAACTCACTGCCACAAGCCTGGGAACCAAGATTTGCTGTTCCCACTTACACCTGAGAGTAGAGAGGTTCAATGAGATTAGATAATATCATGGACATAAGAAGCAGCCAAAGTAGCAGGGAAAGAATCTCAGAAGCAACTATGCCCTTCTGTCTCTCGTACTGAGGTTTCAGGAGGTATCAATAAGACACTTTACAAAATAGGCTTCTATGAACATAGAGAAAAACTGTAATGGGTTTCTAATTGTTTTTACTCCTCTGTTCCTTCCTGGAATTTGCAACTATCATATGTTGCTGTAGCCTCTTTGTTGATTATGAGATAGTTTTTGGCAGTAGAAAAATTGTTGAGCTGAATTCCAAGAGTTGGGGGAATTTCTCTATCTGTTCTCCTTGAACTAGAAGGTTTCTGATAAGGTATGCAAATAGCTAAAGAAGTGCAGTTTTCATTAAAAAGCATGAGCACATAGAAAAGCCAATGGAAAGGGCCCAGTATCTCCATAACATCACTGTCTGGCTGAACAGTTTATGACCTGGAGGGAGAGAAAAGCTCCATAGAAGGGAATATCAATGAAAATTGACACTCCTGTCTGAGTAGAAAATCACCTAGGAATCTAAAAATATGAATTCTGCATTTCACAGATGATTCCAATTAGAACAGAGAAGGTTAATGTAGTTTCAGCTGTTATTTGAAATATTAAAATGTGCCAAGAAACTCAGAGAGAGTTGGTACAAAGGTGTTTCTTTTTCTACTGAAATATTTACTCCTCCAGAAATAATAATCACGGAGGTTCCAGGCCCCCTTTCCTTGAGAAGTCACACTTAGCACTCTTTACCTTCTTTCATGGCTGTGAACATGGTAAGGGCCCACACATGCCTCCACTTTATAAAGCAAACACCTTCCTGCCGCCTAGAAGGCCTCTGGTTAATCTGGCTCTGGGCAGAAAATTTTTTGGCACGTGTCTCTGTTCTAACTCAAACTTCTGATATCCAAAGCAAATAATCATCAACTAGAGATTCTGAGATTGTTGTCCCTTGACTCAGAGACATAGTCTATGAGTCACTTGTTTACACATATCTGCAAGATAAAGAGAGAAAAGCATCCCATCTGCTTGTTCTTCCAAAACAGGTTTGAGAAGCACACATGTATATCCCCCTTTCCCCCACTGAGTCATAAATCTCTGCAGCTTCAATTTGAGAAATTGGGTAGGAGCTCAGAATCCTCTGAGGATACACCAGAACAATAGGCCCCTAAGCCAAGGGCAAGCTGAAACTGTAAAAGCTCAAATCCACTTTATGCTACCATTTATGAGGCAGTTCTATGGTCAGGCATCTGAGTTCTATCTTGAAGCAATTTGTAAGCGGAAGGCCCTGCCCACTTTAATTTATCATATAAACATTTCTGGAGCTATCACTGCATATTAGTCATGAAAGCTGGAATTTAATAAGAGAGAACAGAATGCAGTTTCAAAGAGGACAAAAGTTCACTGGGAAAACCATATGTTTAAATTGCAGGGACCCTGATCACTGGAAGCAAATGTAAGAGACAGCTAAGTGCCTGGAACTACATGTCTGAAAGGGCCACTCATCAGATGCAATTAAGCAGGAGGAGGAGGGAGGACACATTTGACCTAATTTGCTGTTTGGGCTACACTTAGCCTCCAAACTACAAATCTCTTTAAAAGAAGAAATCTGAGAACACTTGCACCCATAATTTTCAAAGTAAAGAAAATATTTGCTTTGAAATGACTGGAAAAAGATGCATACATCTTTGGTCAGGAATAAGTCCCAGTTGGACCTCATCCAATCTGCAACATATCAATGCTATTCTGAAGTCTAAGAGCAGAGGCTTGCATAGATTTAGAACCAAATTCCAGGTCTTTTGGTTAGCAGCTGAGTGACCCAGGCAAATGACCACCACATTTGCACCTTGGTTTCCCCATCTGTAAAATAGGGGCAATAAAATGTTTCTAGTGAAGTTGTATGTGACAACTAAAAGAGAATATATGGGAAGCAGTGAGAACAATGTCTGGTATGTTTAGGTTCAAAAAACTTAATTATTTGAAGAAAGATTCAAAGTATAACACTTCATAAATCCATCAAACTACAAAGGAAGATAGAAAGAAGGAAAAGAACAATGAATGAATCTACAAAACTACTAGAAAACAATGAACAAAATAACATTATTAAGTTCTTAATAATTGCTTTGAATATATTCCTTTGAGCATTTTACTTTGAACTTATAAATTATCCAAGCAAAAGGCAGACCGTGGATGAAAGATTTAAAAAAAGGAAACCAATTACATGCTACCTACAAGATACTCACTTTACCTTTAATGACACACACAACCAAATTATTAGAACTCATCAATGAATTCAGTAAAGTTGCAGAATACAAAATAAACATAGAAAATCAGTAATGTTTTTAAACCCTAGCAATAAACTGTGAAAAAGGAAATTTAGAAAAAAATCTCATTTATAATAGCATAACAATTATTAGGATTAACTTGGGAGGTGAAAGGTATGTATAATGAAAACCATATAACATAGATGAAAAGAGTTGAAGATTACACAAATAAATATACTGCCTATAATATAGAAAATTCTCAATTAAATAAATTATCTTTACTATTGTTATTCCTTGTAAATGAGCTAGAGGATTCTTCATATCCTAAACTTCTTAGTAATAGAAGAATGTATTGAGCAAAGATAAAACAAAAACAAAAAACAAACAAAAACTCCAAATAGTTGACTTGTTAGGTGTGGTGGTGCATGCCTATAATCCCAGGAGGCTGAGACAGGAGGATCACAGCAACTTAGTGAGACTCTCAGCAACCTAATTAAATACTATTTAAAATCAACAACAACAAAAGTAATAAAAAGGGTTTGGGGGTGTAGCTTGGAGGTAGAATGTCCTTGGGTTCAATCTCCAGTACTACAACAAAACAAAACAAAAACAGTTGGCTTATTCTAAATTATATGGGTATTAGCTAAATACTTTCAATGTTACTTCTTCTTCTCTACTAGAATAACTTAGATACATAGCTAAAGTCCAAACTATTCAATGACAGAAGTATCAAATAGAGATCTCAATCTTAATCTGCGCAGGAGACTGTGACAACATGGGTGCTTCTATGAAAAATTCATCATGTCATGCTGGGAAACATATCAGGTTCATTCTTTTGTTTCTGTTTGCTTGTGTAAACTAAAGCATGCATTCATTAATTATTTCAATAATTATTTGCCAGACCCCTCTATGTAATAAATATTATCCTAAGCACTTGAGATATTTAGTTCAGTGGACAAAATGGACAAAATCATTGCCTTCATGGAATCTATATCCACTTAATTAATTAGTGCAAATGCCAAATGCCATAGCAAATGCCATACCAGGAGTTAAAGAAAGAGAAAGATACAAAGACCAATAAGATACCCTGTCTAAGAGCTTCCTGTCAGACAAAGCAAAGCATTACAGAATGGTTCTGTACACAGCTATGGAATTACAATACAGTCAGTTCTATAATGGAGTATTAATAAAAGGCTCTGCAGACAGACACAAAAGAGGGAACAGAGTATTCTGTAAGGAAGGGAGGAGGACAGAGACTGAGGAAGAAACAAAAGGTGAAGACATTTGAAATGGATTTTAAGGGTAAGCAGAGGTGTGTCACCTGGGTAAGGTGGAGAAAGGTCATTAGGCAAAATGAACAACTATTGGTTTCCATCCATCAATAAAAAGTATAGTAGAATGTAAGGTTTTAAAAAAAAGTACTCAAGGTGGATCAAAGACCTGGAAGTCAGGCCAGAGACCTGGCAGCTACTTGAAGAGGGCATAGGCCCAACACTTCAACACATAGGCACAAGTAAAAACTTCCTCAATAAGGCCCCAAAAGCACAAGCAACTCAAAGGAAGATCAATACATGGAACTGAATTAAACTGAAGAGCTTCTGTGGAGCAAAGGAAACTATCAAGAACCTCAACAGAGAGCCCAGAGAGTGGGAGAAAATCTTTGCCAGCTACTCTTCTGATAGAGGTCTAATATCTAGGATATACAGAGAACTCAAGAAAATCACAGTTAAGAAAACAACCAAATCAAAAAATAGGCAAAGGATCTAAATAGACACTTCACAAAAGAAGAAATACAAATGGTCAATAAATGTATGAGGAAATGTTCCACATCATTAGCAATCAGAGAGATGCAAATCAAAACTACCTTGAGATTTCACCTAACCTCAATCAGAATGGCAATCATAAAAAACACGAACAACAACAAATGCTGGCAAGGGTGCGGAGAAGTGGGAACCCTAATACATTGTTGGTGGGATTGGAAATTAGTGCAACCACTTTGGAAAACAGTATGGAGGATCCTCAGACAAATGGGAATGGACCTACCATATGATCCAGTAATACCACTTCTGGGTATCTACCCAAAAGAATAGAAATCAAACTATCAGACCAATGCATGCATATCTGTTTATAACTGCACAATTCACAATTGCCAAATTATGGAAACAGCCAAGATGTCCATCGACGGATGAATGGATTACAAAACTATGGGATATGTACACAATGGAATTTTACTCAGCCATAAAGAAGAACAAAATCATGTTATTTGCAGGGAAATGGATGGAACTGGAAAACATAATGTTAAGTGAGATTAGCCAGTCACAAAGAGTAAAAAAGCATATGTTCTCCCTAATATGCGGATGCTAGAGAGAAGATGGAGCATAAGAGGGACTCCAGATGAAAAAGGAGAAACCCTAGATAAGCAAAGAAGTTGACTTAACTGATGGTGATGGACAGGGGCTGGGGGACACCCTAAGGCACATGATGTACTTTCACAAATATATCAAAGTCACTCACTAAACTGAACTTGAGAAGGAGGGAGGGCGAGGGAGTGGGGTGGGAATTGGGGAAGGGGTTAAATGAGAAATGTATGCATGTATGCCTTTATCAGCTTGTACCTAACAAAGATGTATGATTACAATGCACCAATTGGGGAATTGGGGAAGGGGTTAAATGAGAAATGTATGCATGTATGCCTTTATCAGCTTGTACCTAACAAAGATGTATGATTACAATGCACCAATTAATTTAAAAAAAGGAAAAATAAGATAGATGTTATAAATTCAATCTTGCAGATTAGGCTCCTTAACTGAAACCAAATTCTGGATAGATATTTATGTATATTTAAAATGTGAATGATAATAGAATGCCTACTCTCCATTGAGATACTCTCAGATAAGAACAAATGTCACTATAAAGAGTGATTAAACCACTATATTGCATTTAGTATATGACTAGAATTCTATTTTTTCTTCTATTCTATGTTTTATGAAAAATGTAGAAAATAAAAAAACATTAATAAAGGAAATGAAATTTAAAAAGTACCAGCTATAAACTAACTAGCTTATTTGGGAAACAACTGTTATCAATCACTGAGTAATCAAACTCTGTTTATGTTTGTTTTTAAACTAGGCTTAAGTAGAACAGGGCTTTCTTCTCAAGTGTTTCCATGAGGTGAGCATAGCTGAGTGCACTCCAACCCAATGTCTGATGCTCTGCGCTTACTCAGGGCTAGGTTGATGAAAATAAGGTCCATAAACTCCCTGCAAGAGTTTATGTTGTGGATAGTTTTACAGTGAGAGTCTTGGACCCCTCTCCTGACAGTGGATCAGAAGCTTCGGAAAGGAAGCTAGCGTCTGTATTTTCTCATAAGTAGATAATTAGGAAAGTTTAAAACTACTGGTCCATGCAGAGGCTTACTCTCAAACACTGCCCTCTTGGTTTGATAATCAAATCATTTAATTACCTATCATCTTAATTATTCTAACTAGCACCTTGCCTGTATTTGTTCTACTTTTACTTGAATTCAAACTTCTTGTACCTTCTTTGCCTAGTAAGAGGGAATTTTCTTGGCTCCTCACTACTGGATACCCCTATTCCTACCCCTGTGTAATCTAAAGAGGGTCACTCTAGTTGGCTTTGTCTATTCTTCCAAACAGTAAAAAGTTGCCATGACAACCTCACATCTATGTCCTTCTGCTTGGCTGCACATGAGAAGCACTGATTGGCTCACCCCAGGTCCATCCTGCACCAGCAGGCAAGGGCAATTTCTTCACCTCATTTGTATAAGGACTATGCATTGTTATTAGTTCTCCAGAACCAAGGATTCTGGATGTGGAGGTCATGATCTAATTCCACTCTAGCTATTTCTTTCCATTTATGTAGGCCTGGATTTAAGGATAGGGTTATTTTTCAGATAATGAATAAAGTCTATTCTTTCACTACCCTAGTAACGTAGAAACTCTTTTTTGACTATGTTTTGCTTCCTCACATTTAAATACAGTTAAATTCCAGACACATTTACTGAGTGCCTACTATGCCCTATACAAGTCTTCTTCCTGAAAGTTCTTAAAGGAATTAAACCACTATTTACATTAATGTTAAAAAATTTAATACACAATCCATTTTAAACAAAGTTATAGAGTTAGAGTTGTCTTTCAATGCGGAGCCACTGATGATAGAAACTCTCTTCTCTGGGTTTCTATTAAAAGTCATCAGGGAAACAAGAGTCTAAATTTCTTCTATCTATACACTGATCCTCCCATCACCCTTCCTTTCATTTAACAAAGACCATGTCACAAGCTCTGGGTGTTGGGTATATAATAGTGAGCAAACAAGTATGGCTCCTCCTTGTTGGAATTTTACAGTCCAGTAAGAGTCCTGGGTAGAAAATAGGAAGCTCCAAACCCTAGGTTCAGCTCTACCTCTTTCTATTTATACAGATTTGGGGAGTCACTTAACCTCTCAAATTCTCTATTTCCTTGTGTGAAAGGGGGCTGCCCTGTTTCACAGGGCACTTGGAAGGATTGTGTTTGAATTCACCCTAAAACTTTGACACATATAAGTAACAATTGTGAATTAAGTTTGATTCAAATAGTGGAGGGAGGACCAGTCTCTTTGCACAATGAAGGAGAGTAAGAAGTTTTGGAATAAGAGGCAGGAGACACACATTTTAGTCCTACAGTGATCTGTGCCCCTGGTGGGCATGGTGTCGCTTCCTCTCTAGGTCTTGGTTTGAGCTGGATGATTTATGGCTGTGATCCTGCCAGGGTGTGCCACACAGGGAGACAAGCCTTTAGAAATGCAGAGCTCAGGGGTCTCTTAAGAGTTAATCAATTCCATCTATTCGATGACAAGTCTCACCTACTATTTCCTGAATAGATTTGGCTGTTTTCAAAGGCCTCATAGGAGGCAAATGCCTCAGCCTGTCTTGGAATCCCAGCAGGGAGTTGTCTAGGAGGGCTTGGAAGCTGGCTGCAGGGGCACACAGGTAACATTTGTGTTGGCTAGACTGCTCCACAGGCCATGGGGTGTATTAAAATGTAGAGGCCATTAAATATCTCGACACCAACTCAAAGGAGTATTGTGGGAGCTTGCAGGATCCTTGCTATGTGCCCAAAAGGCTTTGCCTGTGCAGGTGTGAAGAACCTGAGCAAACTCTGGTTTTCATCTTGAGGCTCTTTATCAAAGCATCTTGACTTGGAGTTACAGTTCATATAGCATCTCACTGCAAGAGACTCTAGACCTGAGACTCCTACACATGGATTCCTGCAGGTTTCTGTTGCTAATTTCATCCAGTCTAGGAATGTGTTTGCTTTTTGTTGGGGGCAGATGGGGATGGGGCACCTTTGTGGGAACACACATAATTCAGAAAGCCTGAGTTTTAAAAATGTAGGACCAGAGGCTATTTTAAAATAGGACAGACTCAGGCTTGAGTCTTGCCACTTTCCAGCTGTATGGCCTTAAGCAAGTCTCTCTTCATCTCTGCACCTCTCATTTGGGGACCATAGGACATTCTGACTTCTTAAGGTATTGTGGGAATCAAAGATAACGAAGGCAAGTTGACCATCACATAACAGGTGCTCAATAAAAGAAAGCTGTATTACTAGTAGTTGTTATACAGCTCAGCATTTCATTTCTTCAGCCCAAGCTCAGCTTTCCATCACCACACAGTTCACTTTCACCTTCATACCCAGCCAGTCTCCATGTACTGCAGATTCTGTTTCTTGGGGTTCTGGGTTTTCACCCTTTATGTCTCCAGCTGGGACACTGTTGGGCTTTTATCCTTGTGCTGCAATTAATACAATAGTTCCCCTTGGACTCTCTCTGTAGTCTTCTAAGAATTATCCTCCTCAAGAAATGCTTCCAGGACAGCACTTCTTGACTCACTCAAAAGTGTATCAGGATCTCTGAATAGTCCACTCTGAACTTCTCACTTTGCTTACATCCAGCGTAACCTTCCTTGCCCTTGTCAGTGGAGTGATAGCTTTATCCTCGCCTCAATGTGTGCAGGGTAATGTGGAGGAGAGTCCTGTGCCCTGGAAAAAGGTGTTCAGTCAACAGAGAGAAGCAGTACATGAAATGAAGGACACAAGAGGGAGCAGATAAGGGTGTATACTCAGGAGCCTTGGAGTAAACTGTGACTCTACCATGTGTCAAGTGTATAAACTTAAGCAGGGCATGGTGGTGCACACTTGTAATCCCAGTAGTTTGGAGGCTGAGACAGGAGGATCACAGGTTCAAGGCCAGTCTCAGAAATTTAGTGAGACCCTCAGCAAATTAGCGAGACTCTGTTTCAAAATAAAAAATAGGAAAGAGCTGGGGGTGTAGATTGGAGGTAGAATGTCCCCGGGTTTAATTCCTAGTCCCAAAACAAAAAAGGATAACGTTTTTCAGGTTAATTCTCAATGCCTCAGTTTCTTTCTCATGATAATGGGACTAATGCTATGTAACACAAGAGATGTTGTGGGCCTGAATGAACAAAGCACACAGAACAGTGCCTGATGCATTGGAAGTGCTGCATAAATGAATGGGAGCTACTGTTATTGACAGAGGTGATCCAAGAATTCTATCAGGGAGGGGGCTTGCTTCAGGTGTTGGTAGCAGAAACCTTTGACTCAACTGGCTAAAAGAGGATATTTATTTCAAACAACAAGAAATCTAGGATGTGGCTCTAGGATTGGTTTATTTAGTGGCCCAGCAATGTCACCAAAGACACAGACTCTCCATGTTTCTACGTTGCCATCCTTGGTCTTGTAGGCCTGGTCCTGAGGCATTTTTCCTCAGGGCTATAGGATAATTATTGCAGTTCCAGGCATCCCGGCAAATGTGATAATGTCCAGGAAAGAAGAGGAGCTCTTTTTTGATGAGAAAAATCCTTCCCCAAAGTCCTCTAGCAGACCACCCTTGCACATTTTGGGGCAGAATTGGGTCATGTATCTACATGTCGATCATGATGTAGATGTAGACTGGCAAGGGGTCAGTCTACAATGATAGACTGAGATTAGTTTGGACTCACCACTTAGTTCTGGGAAGGTCAAGACTCTCTCAAAGAACATGTCCATTTGGAGGAAAATGATAACTGAAAAACTTGGGGGATGTTCAGAAGGGGCAGCCAGCATGCTGTCCCTCATGAAGCATGTGCCTAGGAGAAGAGACCATCTAAATGAGTGAAATTGGAGAAGTTCGTCTTCTACTACCCACACTTTTTGTCCTTTTAGTCTCTTCACCTGCTCCCCTCCGGTGACCTTTTGGACAATGCTGACAACACCTCTTTGGGGCACTTTACCTGCACCTAGTTTCTGTCTCCAGCACCCCAGACAGGCCCTTCTTGAACCCTCCTATCCCTTTCCATTTCAAAGAATACCTGTCCTTCCTAAGTCCTATGTCTACTGCCTTGAGAAATGGTAGTTTAAGAATCTCTAAGAAACAAGTTTAGAAATAAAGTTTTCAATGTTTCCTCACTAGGGCACATGGTAAATTTAAAAGGATTACTGTAGGAATAATAGGCCAACACCAGAACATGAATATAACTATGAACTTTGTGGACCAGCTGGTGGTGAGAGTCTTTATGGAAGCTGCTTTCACTTTTTTTTAAGAAGTTCTACACCAGTGGTTCTTTACATCTCCTTTAGCCCAGAGCCTTTCAAATCATTTGCACTCTGGAAGCTACTCTTCTTGGGCTAAATTTAGTGTGAATAAACACAACCTTTAGAGCACTGGGCGGTCAAGGTCAATGGGAAATCGAGGTTATCTTAGGAAAGGTCTACTCAACTCTTGCATGTATGTACGTATTTCCTCCTCTGAGTAAGGAAATTGTCCCCATGGTAATTCTTTTGATCACCATGGCTGGGATTGCCAGGGACAAAGGGGGAAAGAAACAGTGCCATATAAAAGAGAAACAAAAATTAGTTTGTTTAAATTGCCAGGGAAACCTGCCTTTGGTTAAAGGAAGTCAATCAATCTCAGAACATCCTGTTCTATTTAATAAAGTTTATCTGTCTCCAGCTTGAGTAAGGAAAATATAATCTTTGCATCTCTGAGGAGCTGCTCAACCATCCCTACCTTCACTCCCAGCCTTCTCCATCCAAACTCATGGATGGCTGAGGAGTGTCCTTGGCTCTTCCCACAGAGCAAGCTGCTCCTTCCGGTGCTGAAGTCCCAGGCAGCTTGCAGGCAACTGAGTACAAATTTACTTATTTGAATGTAAATCTCAAAATTTCCTCTAAAAAGGAATAAGCCAATTCTCTTGGTGATTGAAATACATGTGATTCAGACACAAAAATAATTTCTCTTCTCTCCTCTGTCTCTGTTCCAAAGTGTTTTAGCAATGTGGGATACAAAAGCAATTTAACTCACTCTATGTGACATTCATGTCAAATAATAGCTGAACAACCTCCTGCTTTGGAAAAACTCCTCATGCCACCTTTCTTAGATCTAGTCCGGCATCATTTCACAAGCCACAGCACCAAACAACCCACAACAGACCCTGGACTGCCCAGCTGGTCTGTCTGGGAAAGTGCCTATTCGTGAATCAGAGCTCTCAGCAAAAATGACACTTCTACCAATAAGCCTGCAAGCTTTTTCTTGTCAGAAAATGAAAAGCATGTGTTTTCATCTACTTTTGCATTTTTCTCAAATACCAGAAAGCTTAGAGGCAAATTTATAGTCACAGTGCCCTAATCTCTCAAAATTAGAGTCTGTCAGGGCTAGAAGGAGCTCCCAAAATCACCTAGTAAAATCCTCTCATTTTATAGATGAGATTAAGGCCCAGAAAGGGAGAGAGATTTGCTGAAGGTCAACTCCTAGTTGATGAATAGAACTGGGACCAGAACCCGTATCTCAACTCTTTCTACTAACACAAAGCCAGGGCTGCATATGCCTCCTTCCTTCAGATATCGCTTATTCATTTTTGTAGTGAGTTACTTTTCACCATCCTTTAATCCAAAGAATGGTTCCTGAGCCAGCAGCATCACTATCACCTGGACCTTGTTAAGTATGTACATTTTCTGGCCTCTTCCCAGACTTGCTGAATCTGTAGTTCAACAAGTCCTCCAGATGATTTTAATGCATGTTAAAGACTGAGATGCCCTACTTTAATCTGTTAGCCCCATCTAACTCATTAACAAGGGAATTAAGAGCCAATCAGATCTAGCTGATTGCATAGCTCTTTTCCAATTTGGCTTTTTTAGTTACCCGAAGCAGAGGTTCATTTATGTTACCTCTAGACAAAGAGGGTGTATTGTGAATGTTAGTAGGAGCTGGTGTGTAAAAGCTGTCATGAACTTAGGCAGCTCTAGGGACCAATCACCATCTCTGCCTGTGTCTTCTCCTTTCTTCTCTCCCACCTGTCCTGTTCTCTCTACATAGATTCACTCCTTTTACATCCTGCTGGTATTTGCTTTTGGTCTACAATGACCTGACTCTAAAATCTAAACCATAGCATCCTTTTTGCCTTCATTTCCCTTCCCAGCTTGAAAATTCTTTCTACATAACTTTTTCCATGTCTCAGTTCAAATTTCTGAAAAGGATTCCAACTGGCCCGGCTCATCATGTGAGCCAGGCCGTATCAGCCACATATTTGCCTAAAGGATTCACCCTTGAGTATGATGTTTGCTCTTGTCTAGTCAATTTTTGACATGAGTGGGCAGCTATTACCCTTACAAGGTGGGTAATTGCTCAGGGAATCCAGGAGAATGGGGGTGCATTTGGGAGAGGAGTGATTCCTATGTAGTGATAGGAACATCACAAGGGAATCTGTGGAGGGAAGATGATGGCAGATGTGAAACTCCCTTTCCCCACCAACCCTGTGAATGAGAAAAGTGAGTGAACTTCGTAGGCTCAACTATTTGGCTTGCCAAGGGCTCAGTTGGAGATGAAAGTTCTGTTAAATTATCACTACCTTAACTTCAAATATACTTCCAGGCTGGGGCAATAAAAATGAGACATAGGTTACCAACTCCCTAAAACTCATAGAAGATCCACTATGAAAGGAACTTCAGAGATCACCCAGCTTCATCATTCTTAGTGATGGCTATCCATTGGAGTCTCCTGGGGAACTTTTGAAAACTAAAGATGCCGGGGCTCTGCCTCAGGAATTCTGATTGAACACTGCCCAGATCCTTCTAATGCACAGTCAGGACTGAGAATCTCTGCTCAAACACCCAGCCACTGTGTGACCATGGCTTAGTTCAAGATCTCATTTATAACCAGGTTATAGAATTTGGGTTATTAGATTGCAAGCTGTTGAGCTAGAAGAGATCACAGAAACCACGAGTTCAGCCGAACCCTACCACTTTTGCTGGAGACTAATAAGCAAAGTGACTTGCCTTAGGATTCATGACCAGAGAGGGGGTGGAAAGGGTGGAATCTGACCACCTGACCCCTAATACAGTGCTCTTCCCATAACATCCAAGACTAAAGGACTAAGAGGGCCAGAGGAGAAGCTAACCACCAGCTGCAGACCTTGCACTTGCTTTCCTTGAGCAAGTCGGTCCAGCAGCACAGCTGGAACAGTTTGGCAGAGGAGTCTGGGGAAAATGGATGTGGAATTATCTTGGCAAAAGGAATCAGTGCATTAGGGCCTTGAGGCTGTGGATGAGTTGGGGATGATGATGCTAATCCTTGCTGTCTGCCTGCCTTCCAAATGGAGTATATGTGTGTGTGTGTGTGTGTGTGTGTGTGTGTGTGTGTGTGTGTGTGTGTTTGTGTTTTCAGTCAACTGACTGTTGGGTTGGAAACCAGATAGTTATGTGCAAAAAGTCTGCATTCCCTGGGTAACAGGGACCTTCCCATTTGCTGAGATGAGGTTGTCTTTGTTTTCCAGAATGATTTTGGTCAAAACATTGACATTAGTTTTTCCTATGTATGGCTAGAAATGGGCTCCACTGGACATTTAGGAGGCAGAAGCATGCCACTCATAAGCCAGGGATACTTTTGTGTGTGTGTATACATGTGGATGTGGTGGCAGAGGTGGCTGAAGATAAAAATGTCCCAATGTAAGAAAATGAGGCTCATCAGACATATTGACCAGGAGGCAGGAAGCTATAATAATATAAAAATGAGCCTTAGCCACACCTTTTTATGGGGATAAGGGTGAGGGGGAAGAGATGAAAAATACCCCTTTAAGTTGTTAAAAGACTTTATAATTAGTGAAGCATGTTCATGTGCATTTAACTCAATTGACTTCCACAATAATCCCATGAGGTGGACAATTTCTATGACCCAAGCTTGGCAGGTGGAGTAACCAGGCTCCAAGGATACATAGTTACTAATGGGGGACTGACCTGCTTCCTCTGGACTGCAGCCCCATTGCTCTGTCCACCATGGCATACTACCCTTCCCGACTGTATTTGTGTGTCCCCATGTCCCTCTTGTGTGCAGACCCATCAAACAACGGAGTTTATATGAATGCAAGGATGCAAATGTTTATCTCTGAGACACCCTGTTTACTAGGGTCACAAGAAGCCGGGTTGCAAATTCAGGAAAAACATAGAGCATTGGTTCTCGGTCAGCTGTAATATCTTAGACAAGTTAGCCTTAGTTTCCTTTTCAATAAAATGATAATAAAATGATTAGTACCTTGTGGGGTTGTTGTAGGGATCAGATATAATGTACATGAAGTACCTAGCCCAGGGCCCACCAGAGCATTGCAAGCATTCAATAAATGGCAACCATTAATATCCTACATATATGTTACTGGCCTATATGTAGACACCCACCTGTTTGCAGATCAGAAAGACTGACTCAGGGCTAAGGACTGCTGGCTTTGTTCAAATGCAAATGCATCTTCAGGTATTTTCCACAGATTGCATAAAACCAAGCCCTACTCCTTGCCTAGCCTTTCAAACTCACCACAACCTGCTCTCCAATTCCTCATTGGCGTTTGCTCATGGATTTGTTAGTTAAGCCCAAGTACTGATACTGTAAGGTCTGAATCCAACAACAGAGCCTGGTGGTATCTCAGAGGACCGAGATGCCCGCAGTAGGTTTACAGTTTATGTTCTTGGGTACGGTGACTAAGTCAGGTGACATCCTGGGGATGCCAGGTCAGCCAGTTGTTAGCTGCTGAGCATCTACCAGGGCCATTTACATATAGAATCTCATGGAATCTTCATAAGCAGCTCAATGCATAGGTATTATTCCCATTTTACACACGAGGGTGATAAGTTAATCCTCAAAGTCATCAGGAGCTGAGATTCATGGTCAAGGCTGCCTGGCTTCAAAGTCTATGATCCTTCCGCTATCCACAACCCAGCTCTTTAAGAAATACTCTCCTCTGATCAAACTTTTAGTCAGACTTCTGAGTTCTTTTTGACTTGGCCAGACAGTCCGTGTAAAACCCATTTTGAATGAAAATCCTGCTAACACAGTTTAGCAAATATCTCTCACCCTTGAGATGAGACCATCCTGAAATCGTATCACCCTGGCTTGCCTTCAGTAATAATCTCATAAGTCAGCTTAGCCAGGAACCCCTTATTCTTGATGTTTCCTTTTTTAGTAATTTTCCATTCCTGGACCCCCACCCAACTCATTGGTTATAAATTTTCACTTGTCCTTTTGGATTTGGTGTTGAGCTTAATCTTCTCTCTCACTTCAATATACCCTATGACCACAACCCCTTTGAATGAAGTCTGCATCAGCATCTTTTTTTTTTTTTTTTTTTTTTTCGGTACTGGGGATTGAACTCAGGGGCATTCTACCTCCGAGCTACACCCCCAGCCCTATTTTTTTTTTATTCTTTATTTTTGAAACCGAGTCTCAGTAAGTTGTGGAGTGCCTCACTAGGTAGCTGAGGCTGGCCGCGAACCCGGATCCTCCGGTCTCAGCCTCCCGAATGCTGGGATTATAAGCGTGCGCCACCACGCCCGGCTTGCATCAGCATCTTTAACAGATACTTTGAATAATTTTTTCCTTAACACCTCCATCACCCATACAGGTTGGACCTAGAAATTTAAGGTACACAAATGTGTGCCCATCATTTGAAGTCTAAGAGGTTAAGGTGAAGGCAGGACTGGTCAAGAGGCGGTGGTCTGGGGAGGAAGAGTATCTGCTGACACTGGACACCATCTTGCTTCTTCTTTGTACCTGTCTTCTGGGTTGAGTTCTGTCCTGGCCTCTACCCAGCTTCACCTCTGGATTTTACTCTCTCCAAAGTCACACATTAGCGACCTTCCGAGGTCATTCCTGCAAGCCTGGTCCATGGAAGCCCATGGAGACAAGGTGCCAGGGGAGATGCAAGAAGGGGCAAAGGGGCCCAACAGAGCCCAGAATTTCTGGCTGTGTCTAGTTGCCCAGGACTCTCTGGTGCTCCAAGATACTCTGGCATCTTCTTCCAGATTGAGAGGCTACACAGAGCCCAGGTGTGTTGGAGATTCAGTTTTAGGATCAGCTAGACGTAATTAGTTTTGGTGTGTGTGTGGGTGCAGGCCCTTTCACAGAGGACTCTATTGTTTCCAAGAACCCGGCAGGAATGTTTATCATTTCAGAAACTGAGAGGGCCTGGCTCTCTTCCTGTTGGCCTTCAGGCCGCCCTCCCTTCAGATGCTAATCCATGAAGCCATTCCAGGCCTCAGATGAAGCTCAAGGCTGGGGTGGAGCTCAAACTCTCACTTTCTTCAGGAACAAGACAGGTGTGAAATCAACACCTGGCAAGCTGCCAAATGGAAACAGAGCCACAGCTCAGAATGCCACATGTCAAGTAATTTAATTGGATAATCATCTGAACAAAAGAGTTCATGGCAAAACATATGTGGGAAGTCTGTACCAAGAGTGCGAGGGATGCTGGCGCCTGCCTCAGCGCGCCCCCCCCCCCCTGCGCTGCAAACCCCAAGACTTGGCTGCATCAGTTCCTCCCACGAGAGGCTCTGGAACTGGTATATGGCCATCCCTATCTTAGACCCCTGGGCCGTCAAACACCAGTGTGGAGCTGCAATGGCACCCAACCAAATGCTTGTAGTTAGGAACTATGAGAAACAGCGCAGCACAGCAGTTACATGTCCACTGACTCAGATTGCATCCATTGAGTCCTGGCTTTGATAGTTCTGAGCTGTGTGACTTTGGGTAACCTATTTCTCTATGCCTCTGTTTTTTTCATATAATAATAATAATAATAATAATAATAATAATAATAATAATAATAATACCTGTCTCTTGGAGGTGTGTGAGCTAATTAAGTTAGGTATGTACAGAGTGTAGGGTAATACTTAGCCTTTACTGTTGTTATATTTTTCTCCTGGTTCTGGTTCATCTATAGGTTCCCTGCTGGGACCGATGCATGCCTGTTTTCCATGATGTGTGCCCACTTCTGCAGCACCCTCTTGATCTCCACCCAGAGATGACTTGGTTCTCTGGGTGCAAGTAGTTGGCAGGGGCCTGTCTCTATCTGCATGGAACCCCATGTCGCTGCCACACCAATGTCCATTGCTGGCCTCTGACCTCTTGGAGAACCACGAGCAAGGCTTGGACCTGTGTCTGAACAGCCCCCTATTAATCCACCCTCTCTCCAGTAGTGTTAAGAAGACCAAGGGCTTCCTCTTCACTGGGAAGACGCCCTTCTCAACCCTACCCAGCTTTTCTACTCTCCAGTTTCACCACCACATAGGGACCCAGAGGCCACGAATTCTAGTCAGGGCGGGTGGGTATGCTTGGATCACCATAGACAAATATTTTTGTCTCATTTCTTCACATTCATCTTTCATAGCCCAGTAAAAATTAATAAAAGCTGCCATAGATCCATGGTCACATGCTTCCCATAAACACTTGACTTATAAACACTGATTTATAAATTCTGTGAAATTTAAGTTACACATCTGTACATTATACATTACATATTCTACATCTGTACACACTATACATATTCTAACACGGGATAATAATTACCTGCTGGTAATGTTCCATTATACATTACAACCCAGCAAGCTCTTCATATTATTAGTGCTAGAACTACGTATCTTTAATTTTCAGGCCCCTTGAACTGAGGACCCTTTGAAAATCCTCCCATTTTTCTTTTAAAAGAAATTTACACACACACACACACACACACACACACACATACACACACATATATATATTGAGCTGGATGTGGTGCTACATGCCTGTAATGCCAGTATATGGGAGGCTGAGACAGGAGAATTGCAGGTTTGAAGCCAGCCTCAGCAATTTAGCAAGACTCTCAGCAAATTAGTGAGACTATTTCAAACTAAAAAATTAAATAGAGTTGTAGAGTTGGGGTTGTAAATTGGAGGTAGAATTTCCTTGGGTTCAATCCCCAGTACAATACACACAACACACACACACACACACACACACACACACACACACACACACACTCAGCATGACAGAAACTGCCTTCAAATTCTTTATCTCTGAATGTCGAATTTTGCCTGGTAAAATGACATTTTCCATGGCATCTGAATCAAACTCAAATGAAGGGTACTGCTTCTTTGAGGCAGCAAAAGATTCTAGCCTTTCCTGTCCAACACTCTGTTATACATTGGCATGCATTGCCAGGAGAGCGGTAGGCACTTTGGAGATGATCAGAAAAGTTGGGGAGGGGGGGATTACGTGGCAGGTAGATGATATGAGAACAACCTTTTAAATCAACTCTGAACAACATCATGCTAGGCATTTATTGTTTGGAAGCAAAGAAGATTCAGTATTCCCTTACTAGAGACTCTTGGCTCATTTTCTTGCTTACGAGGTCATTTTCCAAAGCAAGTGCTTAAAACCAAAGGTCTCCTTGTTGAGCCACTGAGCCCACAAGAGTTAGTCCGTAGAGTTAACCATGAGAAAAACGCGTGTTGCTTGCCCTCCACCGACCTGCCCTCCCGTGCTCACCGAGGCCGGCGGAAGGTCAGGCCGTAGTGCTGGCAGGCCAGCCCCACAGTGGGCGTATACACGATCGGCATGAACTTCTCCACGTCCGAGGTCAGCACCCGGTAGAAGAGCTTCTCATTGCGGTCTTGTAGCGTCATGAGAATGATGTACCTTGGAAAGGGGAAGAAGCAGCCGGCTGATCTTGGGAGCTATGTGGGTCCATGCGAGGCCAGGGTCCCCACTCCCTCTCAGTTCTGGTGGAGCATTCAGGGCCAGGTGGCCCATCTACCCTAAGTCCAGGATCAACATCTGTGGAATGTGGAGAATAGGACCTGCCTTACAGTGCTGCTTATTACACACGGTGTAGGTGCTGTCCAAATAGATTACATTAACTCACAACTTCCCATGACCTGTGGAGTATTATAATTCTTGTTATTTTATTTTATTTATTTATTTATTTATTTGCGGTACTGGGGATTGAACTCAGGGGCATTCTACCTTCGAGCTATACCCCCAGCCCTATTTTTTATTCTTTATTTTGAAACCGAGTCTCACTAAGTTGCGGAATGCCTCACTAGGAAGCTGAGGCTGGCCACGAACCCGGATCCTCCGGTCTCAGCCTCCCAAATGCTGGGATTACAAGCATGCGCCACCACGCCCGGCTTAATTCTTGTTATTTTAGAGACAAGAAAACTGATGTACAGAGAGATTAATTTACCCAAGGTTTCATGGCAGAGTAGGGTTTTGAACCTAAGAGTCTGACTCCAGAATCTATGCTCCAAAACACTGTGCAAGATAGCACTATTACTCTGTAGACATTAATGAATGACAAATGGAACAGTGATATTCTGAGGGATGGAGTAGGGTCCAGTAAAGCCACAGGAATAGGAGTGCTGTATGAACTGGCCATTTTTATCACCCAGGACTGGTTTCTGTTACAGCAGAGGGCCCAGGTGGGTAGGTGGCAAGTCATCTTGGGAGGTGTTTTCCAAAATTAACCTTTTTTTTTTTTTTTTAACCTATCCCCAGAAACCTGAAATCACTACATCAGGAATAGAGCCTTCTATTTACTCTTGAATAAGTGCAGAAACCTTTTAGACAAAAATCCAGGGGTTTAAATTCACATTGAGGATGGGCATGGGTGTACTTGGATATTTGAAACAGGAAGATCACAGATTCAGGACCAGCCTCAGCAACTTAGTGAGACTCTCAGGAATGTAGTGAGACTCTGTTTCAAAACAAGAAATAAAATGGGCTGGGGGTGTAACTTGGAGGTAAAATGCCCTGGGTCCACAAACAAACAAACAAACAAACAAACAAACTCACATTGATGTATGGCTGCTAAATTGCCGCCTTTCTGGACAACTCTTTGAGAGAGTATGGGTCCACTTGAGGCCCCAGAATGGGGTGGGCTGAGAGAGATGCCCTGATTGATATGGAAGGGACTGTGCTGTGGTGGAGTGACCCCTGGGCATGGCAGCAGTGCCCTGGGTTTGACCCCAGCTCTGCCATTTACCAGCTGTGTCACTTTGAGGATGTCTTGTGACCTCCTGGGGTCTTAGCCTCTTCTCCATCAAAGGCACCAGTCTAGAACTAAAATCTGTGTTCTAGGCAATGTTTTCAAGAAGGGAGGATCCACACTTGGAGGAGGATCTCAGCTCATTGCCAGTGTTGGGGATTGTCTTACCCAGTAGCCATTTGTGCACATCTCTTCCCAAGTCTACATTTTACTCTCCCTGGCCCCTGATGGAGAATCAGTTATTAAACATTTACCTTCACATCATTGCCCATACCCAAAGGAAGCTGGGGAGCCTTATTAGTATTTCCCCAAACACCTACTGAAGTCAGGGACTCCTGGGAATGGGTGGGTCAAAGTAGTCAACACGGCCAAAGGCGCTCCCAGAGATGGGCACTCTCATCTCTCTCTCACTGAGCTGGGAGTGTCTTAGCAGGCAAATGAGTGAGGCTTATCTAGCTGGAAAGAACTGGAGAGGGAAGAACTTAGAGTTTTAATTTTTGAAATTTAATATCTTCAGGAAAGAAAATTCCACTTTGCTGCCCATGATCTCCAACACATGACATCCGGTCTCTCCTCGGGTGTCCCCTGTCCATTTGTCCTATGTGGTACCCACCACATTCTCCTTATTCCAGAAACCTGGTCATGCATCACTTCCTTAATCCCCCTGTTTCTACATTTTGGCTCCATCTCTTCCTTCTAGTGAAATACTCTCCCTAACCCCCACTGCTGCCTAAAGCCTTAATAGTGCTTGTTGGGCTGACTAATCTACAACTTGCCAGAGGGTCTCCAAGATTCTGCCAGTTACGTTCACTTCCCTTCCAATTTCTCCAGGAACATGTCGACTGTGCCTGTCATTGTCTCTCAGGGAGATATCACTTCTTCTAAAGACAGAGCTGGGATCTCCCAGGGCCTTTCCCAGCTGGAGAGCAACCAGAAAACTCTCTGTGGACTACAGCAAAGAGCAGCTCAGCCCAAGGGTCAGGTAGACAGAACAGACACAGGCACTGACTTGTCCAGGTCACTCTGCTGCCGCTCGTAGTATCTCATGATCCGGAGGAGCTGGACATCCTGGCTCAGGAAGCAGGGGGGGATGAGGCCATGGATTCCAAGCTGCAGCCTTTCTTCAAGTGTAAAGGCCATCCCCTGGGGAGAATGAGAAGCACACACATGAATGGATTCACAGGAAGCCAAGAACAGACAGGCAGGCAAAAGTCAGTGTGACTCAGTAGAAAGGGACCTGGACTCAAATCCCACCTCCACCATTTAAGTAAGGAGCAATCTTATGTCAGTTACTTTGAACTTCATTCATTAGAAAAATGGCAAAAAATATCTACATCATCATGTTTATTTTTTGTTTTGAATTTATTTTTTAAAGAAATTTTAGCTGGAGTTGAGTGTGATGTTACACATCTGTAATCCCACTACTTGGGAGGCTGAGACAGGAAGATTGCAGGTTCAAGGACAGCCTCAGCAACTTAGGAAGACCATGTTTCAAAATAAAAAATAGGGCTGGGGTTGTGACTCCAAGGTAAAATGCCCTGGGTTCAACAAACCCTAGTAACATAGAAAGAAAGAAAGAAAGAAAGAAAGAAAGAAAGAAAGAAAGAAAGAAAGAAAGAAAGAGAAGGAAGGAAAGCAAGAAAGAAGAAAAAGAATTTTGGTCAGGCATGATGGCACACACCAGTAATCACAATGCTTGGGAGGCTGAGATGGAAAGGTTGCAGGTTCAAGGCCAGCCTCAGGAACTTTTTGAGCCCCTCAGCAACTTAGCAAGGCCCTGTTTCAAAATAAAAAAGAAAAATGGGCTGGGGGTATAGCTCAGAGGTAAAATGTCCATGAGTTTAATCCCTAGTACAGAACAGGAAGAGGAAGAGGAGGAGAAGGAGGAGGAAGAGGAGGAGGAGGAGGAGGAGGAGGAGGAGGAGGAGGAGGAGGAGGAGGAGGGGGAGAAATTTTAGATTTGCAGAAAAACTGAGAAGATAGAACAGAGTTCCCATAAACCCCTTCACCCAGTTTTCCCAATTATTAACGTCTTACATTAGTGTGATACATTGACTAGTTAACAAACCAACAATGCTTGGTTATTATAACTAATGCCTACAGTTTATTCAGATTTTCTTAGTTTTTACCTGATGTTCTTTTGTTGTTATTGTTCTAGGATCACATATCACATTTAGTTATCATGTTTCCTTAGGTTCCTCCCATCTCTGACAGTTTCTCAGACTTCCCTTGGTTTTGATGGTGATAGTTTTGAGGAACACTGGTCAGGAATTCTATACAATTCCTCTAATAGAATTTGCCCTGTGTTTTTCTCGTGATTAGACTAGGGATGTGGAGTTTCCAGGGAAGATCACAAAGGTAAAGTGCCATTTTTTTTGTGACATCAGCTCAAGGACACATACAATAAACATGATTTATCACTATTGATATTGACCTTGACCATCTGGCCAAATGTAGTGCTTGTCAGGTTTCTCCACTGTGACGCTACTCCTGTTTTGGAATTACTCTGCAAGGGTGATTTGTCTCTGTCATCATTTATTTATATTATTATAGACTCATGAGTATTTATTTTATACTTTGGACTATAATAAAATACTGCTTTATTTATTTTGTTGCTCAAATTCTCAACTTTGGCTGATGGGAGCTCTTTTAGTTGGCTCTGTGTCCCTTTGACATACTCCATACTGTAGTGTTTTGCTGAACAATTCCTTACTTTCTGGCACTACAAGATGCTCCAGATTCCTCTTGTATATTGCCTGCCCTGGTTGTAGAATCAGCCATTTCTTCAAGGAGCTCTCATTCCTTTGTTGGAGAATGGTATTAGAAACCAAGATCTGGGCACTATTTGCTATTGTGCTCCTTGCTCTGGGTTTCATTATTTTTAATCCCTCTCAGCTAGCAGTGCAAGGAGACATACCCGTGTATACTAAAACTTGTATGTAACACATGTCTGTAGATGTTTCTATATTTAGCTATCTAAACCTATATTAATTCTAACATAAATTCATACTAATGTCTCCAACTCTAATCCATTACCACATAGGTCACTCTAGCCTGTCACCTGGCTAATATATAAATTTCCACTCCATCAGTAGGAATCTTGATTCTCAACATCTGCCATCTGTTTACTTAATTGCATGGTTCTAGTAAACACATATAGTAGCATCAAAATTGTGAACTTGTACCACCATGGGAAGCAATTTTATAAACTAGGTACTTACATGCAGTTCCTTTTGCCTTTAGTCTAACAAACCTACTACTTTCCAAAGTTACTTAAGTCAACACTTTTTTTCCTCCACCAGCTTCACTGAGATGTACATTTATAATAAAGTTAGATTCTTTTGTCACAATCTTGTCCCATACATTCCTGGGATCTCCTAATTTAAGTGATTAAAAAAAAACAACAACCTGGGAATAATAAGGTTCACTCTGTGCTGTAAAGTTGCTGGGTTTCGATAAATGTATAATGTTATACATCTACCACTACAGTAGCAGACAAAAATAATTTCACTGCATGAAAATCTCATGGACTTTACTGATTTCCCCTCCTTTCTCTCCCAAACCTCTGACAACCACTGATCTTTTTACTATCTTTATAGTTTTGCTTTTCCTAAAATGTCAAAGAATTGTCAGACTGCCATCCTTCACTTAGAAATATGCAGTTATGGTTGTTCCATCTCATATATTTTCATGGCTGGACAGCTCACTTTTTTTTTTATTGCTGAATAATCCATTTTACATTTTATCATAGTTTGTTTCTCCATTTACCTATTGGAGGATATCTTGATTGCTTCCACTTTTTGGTGATTATAAATAAATTTGTTAAAATATTCCTGTGTAGGTTTCTGTGTGGACATAAATTTTCAAATCAACTGGGTAAATATATAGGAGTGTGATTGGTAGATTATATGGTAAGACTATGTTTTTAGCTTTGTAACAAACTGCCAAACTGTTTTCTAAAGTAGCTGTATTATTTTTCATTCATACCAACAGTGAGAGTTTTTGTTGTTCTACATTTCCTTCCACAATTAATATTGCCAGGTTGTCTTTTTTAAAAATTTTATTTGTTCTAATAGGTAGGTAATGATATGTCATTGTTGCTTTAGTTTTCCATTTTCTATTACATATGATACTAAGCATCTTTTCATATGCTTATTTTTTATCTGTATATGAGGTATCTACTCAGATATTTTGCTCATTTTAAAGTGTCAGTGCAATCACTGTTCAAATTTTTTTAATTGGTGCATTGTAATCATACATCTTTGTACTATCCAAAATTTTTAAAAATACTTTTATTGGTGCACTATAGTCTTGTGGTCTCACATCCTAATGTAATTCATAGTGATGGTGACATACATACACACAGTACTTGGTGGGCTTTCCCCTGGTTCCCTCCCCGCTCTCCTACTTCCCCATACAGGATATTGAGGTTGGCATTGGTATTCTCACATATGCACATAATGCCCATGGAAGTGTATACTTCATTAATTCTCCCTCTTCTCCCCTTCCCCTAGACCACCTCCCTGGCTCCACTGGGGTTTTGCCTCCATTACCTAAAGTCCTTCTTGTATCCTGATTACTCCCTAGTTTCCACATATGAGAGAAAACATAAGACCCTTCACTTTCTGTGACATAATGTTCTTCAGTCCATCCATTTTCCTGAAAATGACATAATTTTGTTCTTTATTGCCAAGTAGAATTCCATTCTGTGTATATCCTATAATTTTAATCCATTCATCTGCTGATGGACACCTAGGTTTGTTCTATAATTTGACTATTGCATTCACTATCCAAATTCTAATGGACACTTTGTAGAATAGAAAAGCTGATCATCAAATTTGAACATAATATCAAGGGACCCTGAATAAAGTTTTAAAACAACTTAAAAACGTTTTAAAGCAAGTTTCAAAAAGATTTTGAAACTTATCACAAAGCTATAGTAATCAAAACAGTGTGAAAATGATATAAGAATAGTCATATAGATCAATGGCAAATTGATTTTTGACAAGGATACCAAGCATATTCAATGGGGGAAAGAATAGTCTCTTCAAGACATGGTATAGGGACAACTAAATTTCCATGTTCAAAAGAATGAAATTGAACTGGGCCTGGTTGCACACTCCTATAATCCTAATACTTGGGAGGCTGAATTAGGAGGATTTGCAGATTTGAGACCAGCCTCAGCAACTTTGTGAGGCCCTCACAAAAAATAAAATAGGGCTGGAGGTGTAGCTCAGAAGCAGAATGCCCTGGATTCAATCCCCAGCGCACATTTAGGTGTGTGCGCGCGCGTGCGCGCGCGCGCACACACACACACACACACACACACACACACACACACACACCAGAATGAAATTGGATCCTTACTTCACATCATACACAAATATTAACTCAAAATGGATCAACAACCTAAATATAAAACTGAAAACCATGAAATTCTTAGAAGGAAATACAGAAAAAAAATATAGGGGTAGATCTTCATGACCTTATAGTTGGTAATGGACACCAAAAGCACTAGCAACAAAGAAAAATTAGATATATTGGGCATCAAAATGAAAAATCTCTGTGCATTAAAGGACACTATCAGGAAAGTGGAAAGATAAACTATTAAATGGGAGAAAATATATGAAAATTGTATTTCTATAGTGGTTTAATATCTAGAATATATAAGAACTCCTACAACACACAAAAGAAATACAACCCAATTAGAAAATGAAAAAGGACTTAAACATTTCTCTAAAGAAAATACACAAATGGCTAATTGCATATGAAAAGATGCTCAACATTGTAGGGAAATACAAGTCAGAATCACAATGAGATACCATTTTACACTGGTAGGATGGCCATAATTAGAAAAACACACACACACACACACACAAAATGAAATCCAGAAAACAAGTGATGGTTAAGATGTAGAGAAACTGAAAACTTCAAACATTGCTAGTAGAGATGAAAAAATACAGCCTATGTGGAAAATAATTTAGTGGCTCCTCAAAAAGATAAACATAGAATTACTATATAACCCATCAATTTCACTCCTAGATATATACCCAAAGGAATGAAGAGCAGGGACTTGAACAGATGTGTATGGCAACCTGCATTGTAGCATTATTCAAAATAGTTAAAGGATAGCAATAATCCAAGTGCCCATAAACATATGAATGGGTAAACAAAATGTATAAACATACAGTGAAAATTTATTCAACAGTAAAAAGGAATGAAGTTCTGATGCATGCTACTACATGAATGAACATTGAAAACATGCTGCGTGAAATAAGCAAGACACGAAAAGATAAATGTTGTATAATTTCACTTATGTGAAACATCTAAGTCCATAGAAAAGTCAGTCAGAGGTTATCAGGGGATTAAGGAAGGCATACTGATGAGTTATTACTTAATGGTTACTCAGTTTCTGTATGGAGTGAGAAAGATTTAGAAATAGATGGTGATGATGGTGCACAACACTGTGAATGTGTTTAATGACACTTAATTGTACACTTAAAAGTGGTTAAGTGGCAGCTAGGCATGGTGGCACATGCTTATAATCCCAGTACTTGGGAGGCTGAGACAGGAAGACTGCAGGTTTGCAGCTAGCCTCAGCAACTTAGGTCATCTACAACTTAGTGAGACCCTGTTTCCAAATTAAAAAAAGAATAAAATAGGTCTGGGAGTATAGCTTGGAGGTAGAATGCCCCTGGGTTTCATCTCTAGTACCACTGGAAAAAAAGTGGTTAAGTGGCAAATTTTATATTTTATATGTTTTACTACAGTTAAAGAAGTAATAATGTAATAAATTCTAAACCATTTAATTATACAACCTGAAATGGAATTATATGGCATATGTTATATTTCAATGAAACAGTGTTTTAAAAAAGGGTTCTTTGCACATTTTAGATGCAAGCTTTTTATTGGATATGTTGTTTGTGAATATTTCTTCTAGTCTATGGCTGGTCTTTTCATTCTCTTAGCAGCATTTCCTAGTTTGAGCTGAAGCAGAGAGAGATGTGGAGTGAGCAGGATGCCATGGAACCTGCTCCTTGGCCTGTTTCACAGTGAGCCCTACATAGACAGTGTTTGCTGGCAGGAGTTCCAGGAATTGATCTCATATGGGACACTGGAAGGCATGGGCACACAAGCTGCCCCATGGTTATAAGGTACAGCACATGTAGAAAAACAGATCCTTTCTTGTAGAGCTCTGGGCAGCCCTGCTGAAGTGCGGGCTGCCCTGGCCCTGCTAAGAAGCTTCTGGAGGCAATTTCTCAGAGTTCTTCTGGAAGATCCTGGCAATGGCAACAGTGGCCAGCCCTGAGTTGCTCCATGGGTGGTGGATATCAATTAGAAGGGGATCAAATTCCCATAGGGGGATTGTGCTAGGCAGGTGTTGAAAATTGGTTTTATTAATTAACTTTGTTACTATAACCCTTATTGTGTTCAAGGCTGATGATGCTGGAGCAACTCTGGTTAAGTTCTTTATCTGTAGTTACTGTCAAATAATGCAAGTTTCCCCCGAAAAGTGAAGAAGGGTGTATATGTGATAAGAGAGACCTCGATTACACCACCAGCCATCTAGCTTCCCCCAGATTCCCTTGCAGAGGGGAAGCTGCAAGGGGAGAGAGCATTGGGACTCCTGTCATTCCTCCACTGGAAGTTCTTTATAGAGAGTTAGTAACTACAGGAAGATTAAAATCTATTTATGGATCATCCATACATCAGAGTTGTTGCTACCATTGGGAAGAAGTATGGGGCTCTACTATATATCCAACATGACTCTGTATTTCACTTACACCCACCTTGTGAGGGATTTTTTTTACAACCTCCACTTTTCTGTATTGTTTCTTAAATCAGGATGCATCTTATAATTAATTAGTATATTTGGCATTATGTTTTTCTGATGTTTTTCTTAGACTAGAGTTAATAGAATCAAGAACTGACCATAGGTTGTGTTCTTGCCACTATAGAATACCTTTTCCCAAGACCTTCAGGAAATGTTGAGGGGAGTGAGTGGCAAGGGAAGTGCAGGAAAAAAAGAGAAATGGACAGGGGAATGGAAGACTCCGTAGCTACTCCCAATTTCCTGTTTGTCTTTGTTTTGCAACTGGGAATCTCTAGTACTGGGCTGGGCTCCTCTTGCCTTTTGTAAAGTAATAATGCAACTTTATAAAAATAATAATTTTTAACTTCTGAAAATCTTGAAGAAGTGTTCCTCCTTTCCAGAAGAATTGCTGGAACTATATGAAACTATATAGGGAAGCTGACAGGGGAACCCTATCCATTCTTAGCACATTGAGAAAGCACAGTTTCTGTGTGCCCCACAAATAGAACTACAGACTATATTATCTAGTTGTAACAAAACCCTCAGGACATACATATATATATATATATATACACATACATATACATACATATATATATATGTATGTATATGTATGTATGTCTTGGTGGTACTGGGGATAGAACCCTGGGGCATTCTATCTCTGAGTTACACCACCTTTTCTATGTTTTATTTTGAAACAAGGTTTTGCTCAATTGCTGAGGGTCTTGCTAAGTTGCTGGCACTGCCCTTAAACTTGTGATTCTCCTGTCTGTCTCAGCTTCTCAAGTACTGGAATTACAGGTGTGCGTCACCATGCCCAACCAGAAAGGTCTATCTTAAGATAGGTTCTACTCTGTTTGAAAGTATGACACACAGACTTCTCAAAGTACTCCACACATAAAATTCTAACCTTTTTTTTTTTCTTCATCAAAGCTCCAGGTCACTAGTTCATAAATCCCTTGTGTGCTTTGCAAGCAGGGAGCCACACTGAGTTCCTCTGTCCTTCTGCAGAAAACTACTTTGCCCTGGAGACTGGGCACTTTCACCAAACACCATTAGGTATGTGACTGTTCGTGGCCTTGGTAAAGACTGTGATCACCTCCCCTTGGCCCTGGGGATTCCAGGGCGCCCAGACATTTAATTATGACATCATCTTTGTTAATGATTGCTGTGGGTTTAAATAACAATCTGCTTCTCTCTACAAGGCTAAGTGTTTCTCTTGGCTGACTTCCACCAACTTGTTTTGTATTTGAGGAAAAAGAATGACTGTTTAGCAACTGTGATTTCAGGGATTTGAAGAAATTCCTTCTAGAAGCTTCTTTTCATCTTGAAGCTAATGCTAAGGCAACTTCAGATTTATAAATATGTAAAGCTGAAATGTAGGCAATTTAGCTACATCATGGCTCCAAAATAAGATAGGCATTCTTAACACTATTCAGTACAGCAGAGAAGAAAAGTACTAGAAGGCACATTTACCTATGAAAGAAATAAGTATTGCTAAATAGGAACTAAGGCTCCTGGTTCATACATATACCAAGTGTCCTAAGGTAAGAGGAGAGGTTGTAGCATGGGGAAGCTGACAGGGGAACCCTATCCATTCTTAGCACATTGAGAAAGCACAGTTTCTGTGTGCCTCACAAATAGAACTACAGACTATATTATCTAGTTGTAACAAAACCCTCAAAATAGGACAAGTGGCTTTTGAAACATGGCTGACTCTCATAATTAAACTTTAATCTTATACCCTCATAGTATTTAGCTGAGACATACTGGTAGGGACCAGTTGGAAATGTTGTGACTAGTCAGAAATGTTCCAGAGCTACTGCTCTGACACCAAGTGTACCTCCACATCTGCTCTGGCTTCTCCAGGGAACCCACAGACCTCGCCAGGATCTAACAACCACTGGGGCAATGTCTGGTAAAGGAGGGGCCTCAAGATCTTGCTTTAGCCCCAAAGGCCTGCGGCAGTTCCAACTGGTCAGTGCCATTCTGTGTCAGTTTTCATCTTTTGTTTATAGCCCTTGACTTCTCCTATTTCGTCATCTTCCCTTCAGCCCAGCAGCTGAACTCTACCTGTGGACCAACTTGCCCAAGTTTCACAAAACTTGCCAGCAACAGAGAGAGGATATTTGAATAAATCCCACCATTAAATAGGAGGGTCAAAGGCAGCAAGCCTATCAGATTGTGCTCCTGTCCCAGCCTCCTGCAGTTCTGAGACTCAGGCTTCCAGGTACTCTTGTGCTTATGGCTGAACTTTTCCAAAGCTCAGTCTCCCAGTCCTACTTGGTGATCTGCCTAGTGTCGCTGGATCAGAGCCCTGCTGTGCACCTGACAGTCTCTTCTCATTAATTCCACAGGCACCCACGAGTTCCTGCTTCTTGCAGATCTGCCATGTTAGGCACTGGAGAGTCAAAAAAGGGTAGGTTCAGCCAGGCATGGTGACACATGCCTGTAATCCCAGTACTTGGGAGACCGAGGCAGGAGGAGTGCAAGTTCAAGGCCAGTGCATGGTAACTTAGTGAGACCCTGTTTCAAAATAACAAATAAAATAGAGCCTGCGGTATAGCTCAGAGGTAAAATACCCCTGGGTTCAAGCCCCAGTGACAAACACACATGTGCACATGTGCATGTGTGTGCACGTGCACACACACACACACAGTAGATTCTGGTCACTGTTCTTATGAGTTCTATTAGAATTAACATGTGTTAACATGGAATAGCAATCCTGAGCTTCTACATTGGAAGCAGAGTGCTGCCTATTTCATGTGTTGTGGGAATAAATGAAATAATATCATGTGTCATGATTAGCACAGATCTGGGTACACAGGAAGCATTCAATGAACACCAGCTATTCTCCTTATTCCTATTATTATTTTGTTCAAGGCAGAATGGCACAAGACAGCTTATCAGATTCTATCGATGAGCCTTGAAGGGCAGTTAGTCCAGCTGGTGTGGTACTGCACAAATGTAATCTCAGTACTTGGGAGGCTGAGACAGGAGGATTGAAAGTTTGACCTAGCACGGCTGTTTTTAAATGAGAGGGGGTTTGAGGAGGGAGGGAGACAGAAAGAGGAGGAGGAGAAGGAGAAGGAGGAGAAGAAAAGAGAGAAAAGAGAAGGATCCAGCACATGCTAGAGGTGTAGCTCAGAACTAGAGTGCCCCTGGGTTCAATCCCTAGTAACACACACACACACACACACACACACACACACACACACACACACAGAGCTCATCTGGAAAAAGGGCTGGAAGACAGCTAAAGTGATATTACCACATGTACCTGCTTGACTATGGGCTCGGGCAAGGCTCCCGCCTCCCCCACCCTCCAGGCACACTCCTTCTGGCTGTCATGCCTGGACTCACACCAGTGTCCCTGCACACCATGCTCTACTTCCCTCCCCATCTTCCAATGCATGATTAACACCTCCCCTCCAGGAGGCCTTCTCTGCTCCTCCATTTCACACAACTCTCCATTGTCTCTGTGAGTCTGTGTCAGGAGTTTAGCACATGCAATATGTCTTTGATTTGATTTCCTAAGCATCAATTACAAGATACCAAACTCAAGGTAGGGAGGAAGCAGACACATTGAAGAAGCTACCACAAGGTTTTAGCACAATAATATCATCATTTATAAGAGCAGCAATGCTTACTCTTTATGCAGCAGCCTAGAGGTTGGGTCAGGCACAGAGAGGAGGACACTTTATACTTGTCACCTCATCTAATCCTCACAGTGACCCTGACAGGAAGGTATTATGATGATGATCTCCACACTGAGGCTAGAGGGTTAAGGCACTTGCCTGAGGTCACACAGCAAGCGAGTGTGGGAAACCAGGGGTAGAACCCAGCCCCAAATTTTACCTTTGAGCTAATCAACAGCTCCTGAGACTAAAAAGATTTAAAAAGTTATTGACTGAGTTGCTTTTAACCAGGGGTGTCATTGCTCTGCTGCTGTATATTGAGTCAGGCCTCCTTCCCAATGATTTCAGCCACTGTGGAGCCATCCACTCAGCCCATCTGCAAACAGGTGTGCCTGCACCTCTGGTTGATGCACCTGGCTCATGTCACACATGTTTCCGCTCGCCAGCAGGTTATGGGAAGAAACGATTAGCGACACATGTGTAACTGCAGAGGTTTTCTGTTCCATGCATCATTACATCATGCTCTGTGCTCACTGCTTATGCGATAAACTGGTTTCCTCTATCAATCAACCAGAACAGCATAGAAAATGGCCACAGCTAGGCTAGAGGGGGATCAGCCCTCAGGCTGCGCAGTGAAAGATGATTAGCTGCTAGGGGACTAAAAGGCATTTCCTTCTTCTTTTGCATATTACTTCTTGACTATTATTTGTTTGGAATTTTGAAGAGTTAGGGTGATGTGATTTCTGGTTGGTGACAGGAAGTGGGATTACTGAAGCTGCTGTTCTCCCCATCTAAATCCCAGGTTTACCAGGGCCCTGAGCACATTCCTGAGATGGATATATGATGTTTTCAGAAACACAAGCATCGAGAAGTCTCAGCAAACAGAGACCTGAGGTTGGCTGTCCTCCCAGACCTATTTCTGTGCTCAGGTGAAAAATTACAGATCCAGGAACACATCGTAAATTCCTGAGATGGAGGAGTCAGCGCTCATTACTGCCCAGAGCAAACCTCGAAACCAGCCTTGGGCTCAAAGAGTGGGCTTCGGTGCCACGGGCTGCACCTATGCGGAGGGTGCCTGAGACCTTGCTCCTGTGACATGCACAGAAGTCCATGTTCCATATGGGAGATAAAGTTCCACTCCCTTCCATGGGATTACAGCCAGGACAGAGAGGTGCTGCACTCACACAGGCTGTATGGGGGAGTGGGAAGAGGACTGGAAGACAAATTCTCCATTCAATTCTCCCCTGGCCCTGAGGAAGTGACTTCACCTCTCTGAGTCTGCTGCCTTCACTGGGTTATTATGTCAAATGGGGGCATGGACGTTGAAATCTCTCTGTATATTTGAAATGTAGTAAAAGAGTGTTTTTTGTTTTGTTTTTAACCTTGAGACCATTGCAGTTTCTGATTGCTCTAGGTTAAGCAAACTTTATGGTATTTATTTTCTATCTTGTCTCTTTCCCTACAAAACAAGTTCCTTGAAGGCAAAGACTATGTCTAAATAAAGTGTGTGTCCCTTTTTCCTGTTACAGTAACTGGTTCTGGGTAAGGATTCAATGAACAACAGGGGTAGATGGGTGGATTCATTCACTCATTCATTTAACCAAAAATTACTAAGTGTCTTCTATGTGCTAGATGCTACCTTAGATCCTAGGAAGCACTAATGAAAAGACATAAATGGCTCCAGCTCTCCGGGCCCCAGATGAGCCATTCCCATAGCAAGCTAATAGCAGCCTACCGTCACTACTGCATCCACACAGTGATCTGCTCAGCTCTGCCATGAGGAAAATATTCCATATCTGCTCTGTACAGTGCAGTAGCCACTGGCCACATCTAGCTATTGAGCACTTGAAATGTCAGCTAGATGTGGCAGTGCAGGCCTGTAATCCCAGTACTTGGGAGGCTAAGACAGGAGGACCACTGGTTTGAGGAAAGGAGGATTGTAGGTTTGAGGACAGCCTCAGCAACATACTGGATCTCCCAGCAAGCCTAGGGAGACCCTGTTTCAAAACAAAGATGATAAAGTCTGGTGGTGTACCTAAGAGGTACATAAATAAATAAGTAAGTAAGTAAATAAATAAATAAAAGAAATGTGGCCAATATAGCTGAGAAATTGATTTTAAAATGTCCTTTCATTTTAAGTAATTTAAATATAAAAAGCCACATACACTATTGGAAAGTGCAGGACTCCCTCACTTTGGGGCTCACTCCCAGCCTGGCCTAGTGGAAGCCTGGGAGCCAAGGAATCAGGGCCCTGGCCCTAGGTCCTGCCTGTGGCAGCAGAATTGAGACAGCTCGATTTACCTTAGTGCAGAGAGTGATGGGTTGTGTGTGGAGCAGGCTGAGGAGAGCTGGGTAAATAGGAGCTAGAGACTGAAGTCCTGACACCATGCAGCTGCCCCTGGGTGGCAGCAGGCAGAAGGGGCTTTCAGAGGGGTCTGGGATATCTGTCTTGGCTGAGAAAAGAAAAGTAAAATGATGGGGGAAGCCCCAGAATCGGCAGCAGCATCTTTCACAATGAATTAAAGATGAAAAAACAACTGTCAAAAGAACAGCTGAGCCGGGCGTGGTGGCACACGCTTGTAATCCCAGCATTCGGGAGGCTGAGACCGGAGCCTCAGCTACCTAGTGAGGCACTCCGCAACTTGGTGAGACTCGGTTCCAAAATAAAGAATAAAAAATAGGGCTGGGGGTATAGCTCGGAGGTAGAATGCCCCTGAGTTCAATCCCCAGTACCGCAAAAAAAAAAAAAAAAGAACAGCTGAATGCAAAATAGATGCAAATGAAAACTATGAGGAGGGAGGAGGGGACAGACATTCCCTTGAGGAGTATAACAAAGATTCTTTCGTCCTAGGAACCTTTGTGAATGCATTCTGCAAATACTGGGAATAGTCAGAGCACCTCAGGGTGGGGCTTGGTGGCTTCTAGTGAGCTCTAAACAGTAGAAAAGTTCTGACTTAGTTCACAGCCTGGCCTAGGAAGACTCTTATTTCAGAGTGACCGTGGACAGAAAAGCTAAGGGGGAAATTAGAAGAGTCAATAAAAATCTATACAACAGCAGCCAGAGAGACGCTTTCTTTATAGGCCTCTGAGCTTCAAAGGAGGTACCGTGTTGAAAGGCTTCCACAGGAAGAGGGATGTGGAGGTTCTGAAGATGTTTCCCCTGCGGCACGTGGTCCTGATTGTGTCTGGCCTTGCCAGGGATCTGCTGGCTCTCGGAGGAGGCAAGAAGGCCGGGTGGATGGGCGCCACTCATTGTGTGGGAAGCAGTTAGAGTAAGAGGGTGTCACTCTTCACCCTCAAAATGTCTCAAGGTCTTCAAACGGTTTCCTCTAACATTTAAAAAATATGCTTTTCATAACTGGTGTGCCAATATAAATAGCCACTGGAGATAAGCCATTTTGGAGAAATGTGCTCCAAGGACTGAACTGCTCTTGCTCTCACCCCATCCCAACTAAACTCCTGGTTCCAAGTCTTGAGGATAACACACATCATGACAAAGACATGGAGGTTCCATTTCAGTGAATTTTTCCTACCCTGTTATTACACTACACAGGCAAGTGAGCTTTCTTTTTCCCTAGCTCCAGTTTTCATCCATTTGGGAAATGGGCATATTATATACTTCATCCACTTCATAAGGACGCAGAGGATTCAGCGAAGACATTATGCAAGGAAGTAATTTATAATGCAAATACTAAAGTTGTTAGTAGTGATGAGAATAACCAGCATAGCCTCACTGGCCACTTTTTCCAAGGTCAGAATAGGCCTCATATCCATGTATGTGTGAAAACACCCTCTCTAAAGATAATAATTTGATTTGGTCTTATTTATCTCTGATCCGCAGCACAACGTTAGTACTTTGTAACATGCACTGGAGGAATGAACAGATGGATGAAGCATATGACTCCCACTTTATTAACGAAGCTGTGTGGTGATACCTTTCCTTACCTATCAGAAGAGTTAACACCTGACACTCCTGTAACAAAAGGCGATCAACAAGAGTAAAGCATAGCTTTTTTATTTTATCACATTCATTATGAGCTTTAGACATGGAGACTCAAAGATCTAGGGAGAGCTGTCTGCTTTCATGCTTAGGTTCAATGCAGAATGGACTGGCATGGAGAAATGTGATAGGAGAAAAGGGTATAATCTAATTGGGATTGACTGAGGAAGGGAGAAGGGGAAAATCTTAGCAAGGCCTGTCCTTTAGATTCTTCTTGGCATCTCTGTGTAGCATTCCCTCCTCCTAGATATGGGAGGACACCTTTGGAATGAAGGTCTTCAAGGGAGAAGGGAAAGAGTGAGTTTTCTAGATTTTATAGCTGGCTTTGGGAGAGAAGAGTTCTTGTTTCTATGACACACTTTGGGGAAGAGTAATTCTGGTTTCTATGCCTAGTTTTGGGAAGGATGAAGGGTGAGAGATAGGCAGGCAGGAGAAAATCAGAAAGACCTTGCTTATGAGACCTCCCAGCCTCCTTTAGTTAAAAGTACTCAGCCCACCCATGTACCATACATTAGAGTATTATTTTATAATGAAAGTCAACAATAATTAAGAGCTGGAGCTTTGGAATCAGGCAGTTCTGGATCTGAAATCTATAACTTACTAGCCTTGTGACATGGGCACATTATTTGAATCCTTGAACAGCAGTTTGTTCATCGATAGAACTGGAGTGCCAGCTTCAAATGAGGATTATACATGATAAGGTAGGCAAAGAGTCTAGTTGTAGCTGTCAGTTTTTTGTTACTATAATGAAATACCTGACAAGACTACTTATGAAGAAAAGAAGGTTTATTTAGCCTACCATTTGGAAGTTCATAGTTCAAGATGGAGTAACCCCATTGGTTTGGCCTCTGGTGACCGTGGCAGACGGTGGCACATCATGACCTTAGTCATGCGGCTGCCTGACTGAGCCAATGTAGAGCAGGGAAGGCTTGCAAGGCCCCCGTAGCTCTGACTTATCTGTGTGATCCTGCTGCCATTTTCTTTTGTATGCTTTTCCTGAGACACCTGGGAGAGGCCTTTCTCTCCTCTCTGGCCTGCTGCTCCACTGTCACTTGCCCCTCAAAGTGGGCCCAGCCTGAAGATCCCCTGAGCTTCCCTTCTCACTAACTCACATTTGCTTCAGCATGGTGGACCATGCCTGCCAGGTAGACCATCAGAAACATTTGAAAGCATCCCTGTGGTCTGGGGCTCAGAGAACCTTATATCTTTGTACACTCTCTTAGATGATTCTGATACTGTTTAGATTTGGGAACTGTTGGGCTGGATCTTTTCCTTTACCTGAATTTTAATCTCATGCTCAGAATCCAATTTAGCCATTTTTTCCTTTCAATCAGCAGCAAAGTTCTCTGGACTCCTGTCACAAAGCTCCTCATCCGATCACTCTTTGGGGAGTGTTTCTCCCTCTGCTGTGCCTACTATAGAGCCCACTTTAAGCTTTAGTGGACACAACTTGTTTCAGGTCATAAGTAGAAGACTTTAATAATCACCTGAGAAACAAAGTTACTCAGACAGCTCTGGACTCATTCTAATGCAAAGAGACTGCACAGCTGGGGGACCAGAAAAGCAATACTAAGGGAGGATCCCAGGGCCCTATGCACACCTGCTGGAATCCTCATAGCACTCTGCTGAATCAGAATGAAAAGCCTACCAATCCCCACTTAGAACTTCTGAAGGCTCAGGCTGCTCTCCTGATCAGTGTCTTCCTCTTACAGAGGACACCTTGTTATTCATTCACTGTTCATTCAACAAATGCCTGGCACCTTCTCTGTGCTTGGTATTTTGCTAGATGCTATGGCTGCCATTATTCCCCCCAGACAGCTCCTAAAACCTCACACTGAGCTGGGTGTAGGGGTGTATGCCTGTAATCCCAGTACCTGGGAGGCTGAGATAGGAGGATCACAGGTTCAAGTTCAGCCTCATCAATCTAGCAAGGCCCTCCATAACTTAGTAAGACCCTGTTTCAAAATAAAAAATAAAAACAAAAACAAAAATAAAAATAAAAAAGAGCTGGGGATGTAGGTCAGAGGTAGAATGCCTCTGAGTTCAATCCCCAGTACCACCCCCCCCAAAAAAAAACACCTTACTCTGCCCAATATTGGTAGTTACAATTAATTGAAATATACTTCCCATTGCTGAAAGACTGAAGAGAATCTTAAATTTTTAAAAATGAGCTAATTTTTATCCACTACATCATTTACTCAAGTGTTCTGTGAAAATAAAATTAATCACATAAGTGGCCACATGCCTTGTCCAGTATCTTTGCCAATGATAAAAACACCTTGCATATTTTCGCTGCTGAATTGTTCCTGAAATGCCCTCATATGGCTTGTGTCATTTGATCTTAATCAGGGCGGGTGTTATTATCCCCATTTGTAGAAGAAGTTGAAGCTCAGATGGGTCATTGACATGTCAAGGGCATGTGACTAATAAAGGCCCTTTGAAAGCATGTGAGAATAGTGGCTATTTTACTGTTTATTTTGCCTTTGGAAGGCTAGTTTATGCAAAGTTGTTAAATATGAACAAGAATGGAAGAAAATTGGAAGAATCTCTCCTGAAATACTTGGCAACTCTAGGATTTTGTCCTTACCCAACAAGGGAACGGAGGTGGACAGTTGGAATCATTGTGAATCACTCCCTTGGCCAAATTCCCTGGGGCAGTCTGAATGCTTCATGACCCTATATTCCCAAGAGTCTATTATTTAAAATTTAAATAATATTGTTTTTGGCAGCCCAATGGCCCTCTAACTCAGCTGAACCTCGGCAGGGTAACAGCAGAGGAAGGTTATGGGCAGGGGAGCAGTCGAGAACAAGGAAGGCAGCTTCCTTCCTCTAAAATTACAACTGCACTTAGATGGGCTCCGCCTGGGAGGATTAGGTCAAAAAGTGAACTCTGACCAGAAGGAAAAAAGCAAACAGACACACTTTGGGAGAGTCTCAGACTAGGCATTGTGTGTGCATGACTGGTGGGCACAGATGAACTGTGGGTGTAAGAAGTAAAAACCATCTTTTCTGTTAAAGTAGCAAATTACGTAGAAGTGTACTCCTTCCATTTTGTAACTGTAAGATGGGCATTAGTTTTTGATACATGTATCTGTATGCTCCACTCCCTGAATTTTCCAAAAGTCAGCCATTTTAGTTCCTTGAATTTTCCAAAAATCAACCATCTTAGTTTTGACAGGGGCATTCTACCTCTGAGTTACACTCCCAATCCTATTTTTTATTCTTTATTTTGAAACAGGGTCTCACTAAGTTGCAGAGAGCCTCACTAAGTAGCTGAGGCTGGTGGCGAACCCAGATCCTCCAGTCTCAGCCTTCCAAGTACTGGGATTACAAGCATGTGCCACCACACCCAGCTGACAAGGAATCTTTCTGAATTCAACTATCTTAATTTTGGTAATCCGTTTTAGCTTCCAATTGTTAACCTTTGTTTCAAAGTTACTGTCTGTCTTGGAAAGTAGCCAATTGTGTAGATTTGTGAACCCAAACTTTCCCTAAATCAGGGTGAGGGGCAGGATCCTGTTAGGGATAAAAGCCGAGCAGACTGCCTGCTCGGTGTGCTTGCTACCCAGACTCTATGTCAGTTGCTCACCCTTCTGCAGGAGTAAATCATCTTGCCAAGTTACTTTTGGTTTTGTGCCCTTTATTTGTGGCTTCCCAAGAATCTGTTTCTAACAGTAGAGTGTCAGAACTGGATATAAGGCTGCCAAAGACAAGCTCACCAGACAGGGATTGTCCAGTAGGTGGCTATTAAGTTCTTCTTGTTCTGATGTTGACCAAATCCTTCTTCTCTTGGACCTCAGTCTCAACTCTGTCCCTTCTCCAGATGAACCAGGAAGGAGGTCATTTTACCTGGAGACAGATGACTGCTGTGGTGCACAGGAGATGAAGGTGACTTGTCTTCCTCTCTCTCTTGACACCAGGAGGCAGGAGTTCTAAGGTCCAGAGTCAACTTTGGACTGGGTTTATAACAACTGAACAACTGTTTGCATTTAGTTGCCTTGTTAGGGTCTACAAAGCAGTTTTATTTCCTATGATAGTGGTTCCCATTAGGAAGTTTTATTTCCTATGATAGTGGTCCCATTAGGACCACTGTACTATAAGGTAGGCTGTGAAAGTATCATCCCCATTTTGCAGATAAGAAAGCTGAGGCTAAGAGAATTCAACAATTTGCTGCAACCATGCCCTAGCAAGGTGCAGAAATGAGACTTGAATCTTGAATTCCATTTCAGTGTGTTGGGTCACTAATTCATTTACATAGTCATTTGTTTAGCAAGTATGGTTTGAGTAGCAGCCAGGTACCAGGCACTGGGCATACAATGAAAGACCAAATAAATATGGCCCCTACTTCTGTAGTGTTTTAGTCTAGCCATCTTTTAATTCAAACTAGTGTCCTTTATAGCCCTTCATATTTCAGAATTAATTTGAAACTATGCAAACTGGTTTATTAGTGCCTGGTAGGTGGGGGTGCTCAGCAGAATAGCACAAGTGACATTTTATTTTATTTTGTGGTGCTGGGGATTAAACTTAAGGCCACTCTACCACTCAGCTATGCCCTCAGTCCTTTTTAAATTTTTTTCTTTTTTAATTTTGAAACAGGGTCTCATGAAGTTACCTCGTCTGGCCTCAAACTTGTGATCCTCCTGTCTCAGCCTCCCAAGTACTGCGATTATAGGCCCGAACCACCATACCCAGCTTACAAGTTGCATTTTTGGCTGGAGCTCAGGTGTGCAGGGACAGTTTTGCCCATGAGAGGCAGCAGACCACAGAAGAGAGAGAGCAAGTCTTGAAGTTGGTTCCTGGATTCAGATTGTGACTCAGCCCCACCAGCTATGTGATCATGAACAACTTTCTTAACTTCTCTGATCGTCAATTCTATCACTGAGAGAATGAAGACAGTAGTCTCCATTTCAAAGGATTGTTGTGATAACTGTCTGAAGCCCTAGTGTGTGATGTACCTGGGTGGGTGGGGATACACCTGAGGCACTCAGTATACACAGCTTAGTACACACAGCTGAGATGGGGTCCTTACCAAGTATCAAGTATCAATGAGAACACAGATTCCTGAGCCTGTGCTTTAGAATTTCTCCTCCTCTTGATTTTTCCCTCTCTAACCTCTCTCCTTTACCCATTTGGTTCTCAGAGATGGAATACCATTAATTTGGAATTTAAGGATAGGTGCTCAATAAACTTTTACTGGTGATAATGAGCTAATATGATAGAAAATTACTGAGAAACTCAAAGAGGACTAAACTGGAAGTTAAAAGTTCAAGAATAGCTGGGTGTGATGGTACGTGCCTGTCATCGAAGTACTTGGGAGGTTGAGACAGAAGGATTTCAGGTTTGAGACCAGCCTCAGCAATAGTGAGACTCTCAGCAATCTAGCAATACCCTGTGTCAAAATAAAAGTAGAAAAAGGGTTGCGGGTGTATCTTGGAGGCAGAATGCCCCTGGGTTCAATCCCTAGTCCTATACACATGCACACACACATACATGTTCAAGAATGTGTTTTGAATGACTTTTCTATTTTTATTAGATTTATATTAAGATAAAAGGAAAAAAATGCAAAGCCTTAAGCCATGTGAGTTTTTATTACCAGTTCTTGGTTTATATAATATGTATTGAGGAGTTTTTAAAAATTCCCTCCTGAGATAGAATCTAATCCCCCTACTTAATGAATTTGAATGTCTTTTTTTTAGTTTCTCATTTCATAAATATGGTTAGCTCTGGGATCTATAGGCTTAGGGATTATCTGTACTTTGTTAAATCACTCTTTTCCATTCTTGATTTCCGGGAGAGTCACTGGAATTCCTGCAAGTATGCTTGGCTGTTCTAGACCGACATTATCTCCTCTAAAGAAAGCCATGTTGACATTCAAAGATCTGCAGAGTGACCTCTCTTCCAAATGCCTCAACATAAACAACTGTATGCTCCAAGCTACATTTAGTGCCGTTTAGCTACCAGGCTCTTCTAAAACCTATATCCTGTGATTAGTGATGCCAATATTTCAAGTCTCCTTTAAATGACTCCCTTCCCTGCCCCCTCGTCCTTGGACAGCGTTATAGCATTATAGCGCCTTTACCATTCCCAGAAGCAGCAGCCATTCTCAAGCCTCTGTGGGTTTCCTCTATAGAAATGTATTTCCATACCAGTTTGCTAATCACTAAAGTGGACTAAAGGATAAAGAAGACATTGACTTGCTGGGTGTGGTGGCACACACTTGTAATCCCAGTACTTGGGAGACTGAGACAGGATGATCAAAGGTTCACCACCAGCCTCAGCTACTTAGTGAGGCCCTCTGCAATTTAGTGAGACCCTGTTTCAAAAATAAAGAATAAAAAATATGGCCGGGGGTGTAGTTCAGAGGTAGAATATCCCTGCATTCAATCCCCAGTACCACCACCACCACCACAAAAAAAAAAAAAAAAAAAAAAAGTGCATCAGGAGCAACTTAGTTGTTGGCCTGTATTTTATTTCTTTGTTGTCACCTCTAAAGTTGCTCTTGCTCGCAGCAGGGCCAGGGCTTTTCACTACACCCTTGGTAATTATGAAAACTGCTCCAGAAGGGAAGACAAAAGGTTTGCATAAACTAATCCTTAATGCACAGATTCAGGAGTTAAAGTTTTTGGAAAATATCTCATTAGCAATATAATCAGGTGATTTTGCTAAGGACGGAAAGGAGGCATTGACTTCTTGATAAAGATGTGTTTATTAATAATCAGCAATGATCAGAAGAAAAAATTGTTATTTAATATAAGTGTGTGTGTGTGTGTGTGTGTGTGTGTGTGTGTGTGTGTGTGTATGCGGGCACGAGTGCGCATCCAGGGACATTCTACCTCTGGGCTACACCTCCAGCCCTATTTTATTTTAAAAACAGGGCCTTGCTAAGTTGCTGAGGCTGGCTTCAAACCTGCCATCCTCCTGTCTCAGCCTCCCAAGTGCTGGGTTTGTAGGTGTACATCACCAAACTTAGCTTCTATTAACTTTGTTTTTTGCCTTAAAATATGAGAGTTACATACTGCAAAAGCACAATGATGGTAATGGTGTGATGTTATTGTAGCAAGACCTCTTTGTCCTTAGCTGCTGATCTTTTTTTTTTTTTTTTTTTTTTTTT